>VOPJ01010745.1:0-14881 GCA_014673585.1 Semibalanus balanoides
ATGTTATCCACAATAGTCCTCGATTAACTGCCAAATTGTTTCATGGGGTCATTGCGCTGCTCTCTCAAAGGTCGCCGTCTTTACGAAGCATTGATCTAAAGCGATATCGAGGCCCGCTTCCAGAAGATCGCCCATCCGAGAAAAAACAGACAGTGGCGGATCTACGGTTGGCAAAATGGGCGATTGCCCCCCCCCAACCGTCCAAAATCGACACAAATTTACACATTTTATGATATAGAAGGGAATATAAGCAATTTTTACCAATAAAAGTTTGCTTTAAATCAGCTACCAATGCATAAGCAAGCGAAATCCGATAAGTGTTTAGAATTGTGTGAGAATTTGGAATTTTGCTCCCCCCAACTTCCGCTCTGGATCCGCCGCTGCAGACAGGCGCCGACCAAATCCCACGCCGAGTAAAATTGCCAACCGTTTTACAAGAGTCTTCGAATAGGTTCGGACGTGACGATACTCCATGAACCCAAGCAAACGGCGCCAGAGCATTAAGGGCGATTGCCATTTATATCCCCAGTGTAAATACAGACGCTGAAAGCTAAAGCCATTGGTTGACCAACTCCTCCCACACCAGATTTACAGCAGCCTATATACAGCGATAGGGGATCGGCCCGGATGATTGTCACTCTCAGGCAGTGATTAGCTTCTCCCTCCGGAAAATAGAAGCTAAATCCAACTAATCATATCGCAGATTGATACAGAGCAAAACAAACCCCGATCAAGAACTCCGTGGTATTGCATGTCACCGGTTATCGCAAGCCCCGGGTGGCTGACGAGAGACCGGTGTGGTTTCCCAGACGCCGTGATTGATGACGGAGCCCCAGACCACCTTCTGAGGCCGTACCTTACGTCACGCGTCACGCGTCACGCTCTGCTGCCGTGACGCCCCCTGCAGCGCCGAGTGGCACCGGCTGGTCGAGAGTGGTGGGCGCAGTGGCCGTCCCGACACACGCCGTCCGGGACAGCCGGCTGTCCCGACACACGCCGTCAAAGACAGCCGTCCGTCCCGACACACGCCGTCAAAGACAGCCGTCCGTCCCGACACACGCCGGCCGAGACAGCCCGGCGCCGGGGCGCCTACTGAAGCGAGCCGTAGACTTCCGACACAAAGGCATTGATCACTTTCAACTCGAATGGACCGGATACTTCCGCCTTCGCGGCGGTTGCATCCGAGCTGCTAAAACCATTGCAACCATGATGACAATTCAACGACGACGTACGGAACGGTTCCGTAACCCGTTACAGAATGGATGATGACAGCTCGTTGGCCGTGGCCTTACGGCTAAGACTATGCAAATTTTGAGCCCACATAGCCGGGTTAAAGCTTGCCCCACTAGCATTGTTCGCCGGGGAATGACACGTTTTCGTAAAAACGTGCTTTGTTGGGGCTCATACCTATGCTGATCACGGCATCCGCTAGTTCCAACGAACAAGAAGCGCGACATGTTTATGCAAGGAGGCTTTGTTTTTGACAAGTTGTCACATTGCTGCTTTAGCCTCGGGCAGACTGAAGATCTATACGTTATGTGGTCGGATGTTGCCTGGGAATGTCAGTTGGTAAAAGTTCCCTGGTATGCTCTGGTCTGATCTGAGAAGGGAAGGAAGCGTCGAAGACTAGTTGACTTAAATACATACAAATTTGACATTGTTATTCAATATAACTTGTAACTGATGATATAAAATATGTATTTATTTTATCACATATGAAGCAATGATGAATTCGTTAAAATCCAGTATAAATCCTAATACGATATAAGAATATGCAAATTGAATGGCCTTTCCTCGAATATTAAAATCAACAAAGTCCGAAATTAAATTTAAGTGATATTTCGATACACAGATATTCATCAGAATGAATTAGCCAAGAAACAACCAACTGCTATCCAAGGGGGCATCCAGGGCAAAATGCACCCCCACCCACCAAGCTGCCTGAAATTCGCGCAAATTACCATTTCCTAGATTTTAGAAGGATGTCTACGCAACTTTTACTCAAGGCAAGTCTATTATAAGTCTATTTTAAAACGTCTAGCAAGTGCATAAGGGACGAAATCGATTGAGTTTTTTTAAGTTTGATAAATTTTGTCGGGGATGCCCCCATGGCGCCAAAAAACAAATCCTAGATCCGTCAATGCAAAACAATGGTGACGTCGTCCGGTGCATTGACCGGCGGGTGAGGCAATTGCTTTAGCTAATTGATTCTGATGAAGATCTGTGTATCAAAATATCAATAAAGTATAATTTCAAACTTTGTTCACTTTAATATTCAAAGAAAGGTCATTTAATTTGCATATTAGTCTGTCAACATGCTCCTCTCATAAGCAGCATGGATAGAGAATCCACCCCAGCAGTCCCGGCCGTGGCTGGAGCTTCTTCAAAGTTGCCCTGGAGGAGCTGGGGCATCTTTTGGGGAAACTTTTTGTTTTATTTGCAAGCCCCTAGTTTTATTTTAACAAATAAAAAAATGGAAATACATTTCCATCATAAAAATGCATACTCGATGCGACTATATGTAAAAAATATGGGTAAAATAAAACGTTTCGAAGTTTTGCTTAAAATCACATGTCCTGTGGCACCAGGTGCAATAGTCATTACTTTAGTCCAAAAACATGACTTTGGCAAATTCGGTGCGTTTTCGAAATCAGGAAGAGGAGCGGTAGTCCAGGAGGATGCTCTTTGCCAACTTTGTCTTGGTGAGCAATGAGCATCTTGGGCTGGTCTGAAAACTTGTTTCCGAGTTTTCGGAGTAGACACAGCTGGGGTCGTTATCTCAGCTCTAAAGAGACATCATTTCCGATCCAAATGGGTGCCGCCGGCACTTAGGACTCAGGGGCGCCACCTGCATAACGCGAATGACACCTTCAGTGTCCAGACGCGTAGGAGAGGCGCCCTCAATCGTGATGCCCCTTCCCCGCAACGTGCGGACTCCTTGGTTGCGACCCTATCCTCAGCAGGGACGTAGTCAAGGGGACCATTGCACCTCCCCCTGAGAAATCACAAATTTACACTAGAAAAAATAAGAGATTCTGCCTGGCTCCCGACTCTACCCCCCCCCCCCGTCAGCAACATTTGGCTGAGGAGCGAAATTTGATTCAACTACTGACATGGCTCCCTCCCTCTAATACAAATTATGGGTCCCTAACTGGTTCTCAGGCCTCAGCCGGGGCAACTTTGAAAGCATTTCTCCACCCATGCGCACAAGCACTGAGCATTGAAAAACATAAGTACTAGAAATAGAATATATGAAGTCCGTTTTAATGAAATCAAGCATTTCAACTGGGAAAGAGTGGCGGCAACAGAAATGTACTACCAGCTGTGAAAAGCGATTCTCCTGTCGCCTGCATAGGGTATGCAGCCAAGCAAGAAGCCCTCAAGATATTATTGGCAAAAATATAGACTTTGCTGTTGAAGCTGAAAGTAAATTAGTGATCGAGAAGTCAACTGTCGACATAGGACATAACTCGTCTTACTACAGTTTTAGCGATGTGCATTCAGGAGTGGAACTTTATATCTCTTGGGGTAGGTCCTCCCACCTCCCCCCAAATGATTTCAAATTTTAACATTAGGCCTATGGCGTTGCATGGTAAGAACTGAGCTAAAATCTATCAAATAACAATGGCCCCGAGCGATTTCATAAAGTTCCGCCCCTGCGTGCATCTGTTTTTTCATGTTAGAATAGAACGACTTTCTGCTTAGGTATACCGTACTAGTTTTAAATATAAGGCATATATATAAGAACACAATATTAGTTTGCATTTACAAATTTAATTTAACATCGAAAGTTCTATCAACATTCCAGGGTTTAACTGAACCCCTGCACCTACTGCTCTGCGCATCTACGCCACCATTAATTTCCCACAAATGCAAGACTTCAACGAGTCCCAGACCTTCACCCATGGTCCTGTTGTGAAGTCCTTGCGGGAGTCCTTGATCCTGTAACATTGCGACCATACTGCCGTAAGTGACAGGGAAGCCGACGGCCGCCCGCGTCAGACGCTGCGGACCCCACTCCGCACGGCACCGCCTCCTGGCCGGCACAGGTCGTCAAAATGTCCTGATGTTGTGCGCTTGCCGGCCATACACACCTTATTCTGCATAACCCTCGCTGAGGCTGGGCCCCGGGGGACCTGGCGGAAGAAGGTCAGACGGTCAGAGGGTCACGAACAGGTCAACGGCTCAGATTGGAGGTCAGATAGGTCAAACGGGGTAGACGGTAAGACGGATCAGACAGCGGTCAGACGGGCGTCAACAGGTCAGACGGGGTCAGACAGGGTCAGAGGGTCCAGATGGGGTCAGACGGGGTCAGACGGCTCAGACGTCAGATGGGTCAGACCAGGGTACAGATGGGGTCAGACGGTCAAGACGGGATCAGACGGGTCAGATGGTCAGACAGTCAACGTCAGACAGGTCAGACAGGGTCAGACGGGTCAGATGGGTCAGATGGGTTCAGACGGGTCAGACGGGGTTCAACGGTTAATGGGTCCAGCCCCTCCCCAAACCACCCCCCACCCCACCCACGATGGGGTCAGATGGGTCAATGGTTAGTCAGACGTCAGACGGGGTCAGATGGGTCAGACATGGGTCAGATGGGTCAGACGGGTCAGATGAGTCAGATGGCGGATCAGATGGGTCAAACAGATCAGACGGAGTCAGACGGGCCAGATGGGTCAGACGGGTTAGACGGGTCAGACGGGGTCAGACGGCTCAGACCGCGTCAGACGGGTCAGACGGGCCAGACGAATCAGACGGGGTCAGATGGGGTCAGACGGGGTCAGACGGGGTTAGACGGCGTCAAACGGAGTCAGACGGGGTCAGAAGGGGTCAGATGGGTCAGACAGGGTCAACGGGTAAGACGGGTCAGACGGAGTCAGACGGGGTCAGACGGGATCAGGAAGGGTCAGACGGGTCGGACGGTGTCAGACAGGGTCAGACGAAGTCAGACGGTATCAGACGGTGGTAGACGGTGGCAGACGGTGTCAGAAGGTGTCAGACGGTGTCAGAAGGTGTCAGAAGGTGTCAGACGGGGTCAGACGGGGTCAGACGAGGTCAGACGGGGTCAGACGAAGTCAGACGGTATCAGACGGTGGAAGACGGTGTCAGACGGGGTCAGACAAAGTCAGACAGGTCAGACGGGGTCATACGGGGTCAGACGGGGTCAGACAAAGTCAGACAGGTCAGACGGGGTCAGACGGGGTCAGACGGAGTCAGGTGGCGTCAAACGGGTCAGACGGGGTCAGACAGGAGCGGTCAGACGGCCAGGACGGGTTCAGTAATCACCAGGCAGTGGATCGACATTTGCCTGCGGCGTAGCCTCTATTAGTATCGCCCCGAGCCTTGTCCTACCGGTCGGTATAAGCGGCGGTGGCGGGGCGGCCCAGAATCCGACCCGTGGATATACCAGTAAGTCAGACCAGCCGACAGATGCTGACGTCTGTCAGGTCTGCTGACGTCTGTCAGGACTGCTGACGTCTGTCAGACTTGCTGACGTCTGTCAGGGGATGCTGACATCTGTCAGGCTACCTGACAATCTCGTCAGCTGCTGCTGACATCTGTCAGGACTCTGACGTCATTGCAGGACCTCTGACGTCTGTTCAGGTTCTTGCTGACGTCTGTCAGGACTGCTGACGTCTGTCAGGACTGCTGACGTCTGTCAGGACTGCTGACGTCTGTCAGAACTGCTGACGTCTGTCAGGACTGCTGACGTCTGCCAGAACTGCTGACGTCTGTCAGGACTGCTGACGTCTGTCAGCTGCTGAGGTCTGTCAGACTGCTACGTCTGTCAGAGACTGCATGAGCGTATGTTCAGACTGCTAGCATGTCAGGACGCGACGCATGTCAGGCACTGCTGACGCATGTCAGGACTGCTAGACGATGTCAGGACTCACGCATTCAGGACTGCTGACGTCGCTTCATCAGGACTGTGACGTCTGTCAGACTTCGGACGTCTGTCAGGGACTTCTGACGTCTGTCAGGGACTGCTGGACGTCTTCAGGTCTTGCTGACGTCTGTCAGGTGCTGGCTGATGTCTCGTAGTCTGACTGACGTCTTTCAGAGACTGCTGACCGTCTGTCAGGACTGCTACGCAGTCAGGACTGCTGACGTCTGTCAGGACTGCTGACGTCTGGTTCAGGCTGCCTGAGTCTGCACAGGGGCTGCTGACGTCTGTCAGGATGCTGAGTCTGTCAGGACTACTGACCGCTTCAGGACATTGCTGACGTCTGTTCAGGACTGCTGACCGTCTGTCAGGGACTGCTGATGTCTCTGTCATGACTACGTGACAGTCTGTCAGGACTCTGAGTCTGTCGGACTGCTGACGGATCTTGTTCAGGACTGCTGACGCTCTGTCAGGACTGCTGAAGTCTGCAGGACTCTGACCGTCTGTCAGACCTGCTGACGTATGTCAGATCTGACGTCTGTCAGAACTGCTGAGTCTGTCAGGGACTGCTGACGTTCTGTCAGGACTGCTACGTCTGTCAGGACTGCTACGTTCTTCAGAGGCTCTGACGTCTGTCAGGGTGGCTGGACCTGCTGAACAAGCTTATTCCCAGCATGCCCGTCCCGTTTGCCCCATCTGACACTTGAGTAGCAGTGCCCTTGATCATGCGGTGCAAGGATACAATCCACTATTCCGACTAGATTCAAGGCCGGCTCAGTACATACATAGCTGCTGTGTTGGGATATACATGGACACCGGGCAGTGAGAACATAGAAAACAGTTGTCACATGTCCCTGCAATCACAAATTTGAGGTCACATGTCATTCGATGGAACCCGAAGGCTGTGCATTTTAGTAAATATAAGTCAGTATCAGTGTGCAGCTCGAGTCATTGAGCTATGAATTAAATGACACTACCAAGTACCAAGGCTGGTCATATTTGCCGTGTACGATTACAGCTACGTACAGACTATGTACGATTACAGCTGTGTACGATTACAGCTATGTACAGACTACCGTACAGTTTCATACACGCACATGTGGAAGAGCCAGCACGTGGGTCGTATAAACATTCATTTCGGTTCCATCAGCGGCCATCGCAAGAGCATAAGTTTCAGAAAACGTCATTTAACTCGGCTTTATATAACAATCTGGTCGTCAAACAGAAGCCCAATAACGGCAGCTCGGCTCTCTGGAGAATGCAGTCATATTTCCCCCAGCAATAGATGAAGTTGTCCCAAATGGTGGCATTCATCAAACAGACCATTATTGATTGCACTTCATCGGTAACATATGAAGTACCATCAGGAGCAATTCAGCAAACTACACACTATAGTATGATCCATTACAAATTATAAACGTCTCCCAGCCACCAAGAAGAAAGCTTAGACTCAGTCGTCAAGCAAATAGGTATGTACCTATTAATTTAGCCCTGTTCACAAACGCATTGAATAGGAATTAATGTGTGTGATAGGTATGTATATGGAGCATTACAGGACAGATCGACCAAAACAATCTCGAAATATCACCCTATGCCTCATATTTCGATGAAACTATGTATTTTGGGTTAACTTAAGCCGTAGATTCGCGCTCTAAAGCTTTCTGCCCCATCTGTCAAACTCGAATTGCTATCAAGTTATAGCTTCAGGCATCTTTTCAATGTCAATTAAAGGTCTTATTTTCAACGGGTGATATCTCCTATCTAAATCATTGTAGAAATATAAACCTATATACTCTGAGAATCGTCAGAAGCCATATATTACTGTGATACCTATATTACTTTTTATTCGAAAACTTTGACATTTCAAAAATGTATATGTAAAAACACGTCATTTTATAGTGTGGACATTTAACATTCAGATTTTTTCACATGCCAGGATTGACTTCGATATGCAAGTCTTCGATGGTAAAATTGGATGTTTTGCTGCCTCTATTTTTGTGTTTTAGGAAAAATAATGGAAACTAGTACGTATTTGGTAATAACTCTGCACGTAATTGTGCTAGAGAGCTTAACTCAACAGCATTATATTTGCCTCGTCGAGATACATTAAATGAAGCATAACATGACCCATGCAGATCATTCCATGATCTCTTAGTCACGTGACCTGAGGTCCCTTGGTGAAGCCAACGTATGAACGACCAAGACATAACACCCTACTTCTCATAGTTCGATGAAAACATGTTTCGTGGGTTATCTGAGCCGTACATTCACGCTGCGCTCTGTTCCATCCGAGAGAAGAAAAATATGAGTTATGCCTCAGGCATATTTTCGATGTCTCGCTCAGCTCTAATTTTTAGCGGGTGATATCTCCCATATCAATCATTTGAATTATATATTCCTTTATCTTGTCAGAATCACTATTGACCACAAAGTAATGAAATGCATTTTTTAATCAAATATGAAACAGTTAAATTGTGACATTCACGATGCCGTTTTCACGATGGATTATTTTGCACGAAATGTTTTAAAAAACATTCTAAAATGTTTTAAAATATTTTAGTAGTAGCCGTTTTCACGATGGACTAGTTTGCGAAAACATGTTTTAAACCTCGCCCTTACGGGACCGTAGGGTGAGAGTTATAAACATTTCTCGCAAGTTAGTCCATCGTGAAAACGGCTTCTACTAAAGCATTTTAAAACATTTTAAAATGTTTTAAAATATTTCGCGCAAAATAATCCATCGTGAAGAACGGATATACTGTCCTTAAATCAAGTCACGTGACTTTGTAATGTTCTCAGTTAAAATTCGCGTATTTTTAGGTTGATAGGTAGTTTTTAGTGGAATAGAAATAGGCGAGTGCAGACCCTCAAATCACGTGACAGCTATTCCACTCAGTGATCAAGATCACGTGATGACATAAATCAATATTTCGCAGATAGAGGCATCCATGGATCCCATTTTTTCGCATCATTATTTACAGACCGAGAATGCCATCAAAGTAGCTTTAAGTGTCTTCTAGAGATAAACATGTGCAAATTTTCCTAAATAAATTTTCCATTTTCAACAAATCACCTATTGCATAATCAAGCCAAGTCATTTGGGAAATTAACCTCAGGTCGCGTGACATTGAAGTCATGGAGTGACCTACATGGGTCATGTTATACATCTTTGAATGCAACTCGACGAGACAAATATAATGCTGCTGAGTTAAGCTCTGCAGCACGATTACGTGCAAAGCTATTACCAAAGACCATGATGATCATGATTGACCATTTTTTTGTGTTTTGTAATGAGAAAATATAAATACAATATTAAGAGAGAAAAATGTCTATCTCTATTTTGTCATGGCACACACACAAATCGAAGTTAATCCAGGCGTGAAAAAACATAAATCTGAAATGACCGCATCATAAATCACGTGATTTTACCTTACGTCAATTTTTGACATTTCCAAAATTTTCGAGAAAACATATTAATAATTGGTTTCTGACTATTCCGATGATTGATGGTTTTATATGACTCACATTTTTTAGATGGGAAATATCGCCCACTGAATATTCGATTTTTGCGCAACATCGAAAAAATGCTTGAGACTATATCTCGATAACCGTTCGACAGACGGAGCTGACAATTTCACAGCGTGAATCTACGGCCCAGATATACCCTCGAAATCCAGTTTAATCGAAATCTGAGATTTAGGGTGCTACGGCTTGGTCCATCTGTCATGGAATTCGCTCCATGACCACCAATAGTAACACACGCAAAGGTTTGCACCAAAAGGAGCAAAGTCCAACATCAAAACACTACAACAATAAATGCATTATTTACGTTAACAAGTGCCTTTCATCTCAGTCTCATACTATTTTGTTTTACTAGAGAACATACATATTTTTTTCAATTGCTTTTGAACATCTTTATTGTCAACTTTAAAATAAGTCCATTATGTCCCCTTCTAAGGGCTTTATGCACTTTAACATTTATCCTCAAATTCGTCACAATAGGTAGCATATTTAAAACGAGGCTAAACCAACATTACATACAACAAAACATCGCTTTCTTGTTATCTACCATGCCTTTTGTTTTGGAAATTAGTAAGCGGAACCAAAGTAAAAGTGGTACGACTAAGTAAGGAGTTGTTCCGGATCAGTAACAGGCATACATCCACAGTAACTATTGTTTGAGACAGGCCGAGTCTCGGCATAATTACCCGCCGGATACATGGAGCAGTCCGAGTGAAACTAACTAGGGCAGAAGAGCCGGGGGCCGCTTACGAAACACCATTGTGCCCGTCAGGCTGGCCGGCAGCAAGCAAAACCCATCAGTCCAGCTATGCACGCCTGGCCACTGTAATGACGAATGTCACAACCAACGTCGCCGGAAGTGATAGCCAAACGCCTGAACGTTTCAATAGCCACCAACTCACTCGCTGTTCACTTTACCCGGTTCAGGCAAACTATCCCACCGTCTTCGCCGAGTTGCGCCATCTGACGCTCGGAGTGTCCCACGACGACACCGGCCAGTCAACCCTCCCTCGCCGCAACATCCCACCACCCGGAGCTCGGCGTCCAGCAGACACTAGGTCGCCCGCTCCGCTCACTTTCATTCGATGACGTCACACCGCCGATCGCCAGTCACCATTAGCCGAGGCACCAGCGGAACGCCGCCTGCGCGCCGCGCGCCGTGCGCCACCTCTCGCTTTTGTATACTCCTCGCGTCCGGCCGGCCACAACAAAACACTCGCGGCGGCATCCTCTTACTTTCGAGCGCCGGCAGCCGGGCGGCGGGAGTCAGTCCAGCTCAGTGAGTCGCCGCGACCGGTCCGCCATGTCGCCCGCGCGCTCCGCTCTACTCGCGCTCGTCTGCCTCGCCTCGCTGGCGCACGGCCGCTCGCCAGCCGGCCGGCTCGCGGACGTTCTGTCGAAGGGCGTGAGCCGGCTGCTGCGGCCCTGGTCGCGTCAGGACCCGAGCCGCGGACCGGACCGCACGGAGAGACTTCGCTTGGTCAGCACCGACCCCGGGCGGCTGGAGGAGGGACTCGACTTCCGTCAGGTCGACCGCGAGTTCTCTGTGTTTAATCACGCGGCGGCAAGTGAGGATCGCGTGGACCGACACCGCTGGGGAGCCCGGCAGGAGCGAGAGGATCAGAGGCGAGGATCGAGGCCGGCACCGAGACGGGAGCAGAGCTGGCCACGAGGCTGGGGATCGGAGCGCGAAGCGGCCCTCCAGGGGCAGAGATGGAGGGACGGCCCGGCGAGACGGAGGGACGGCCCGGCGAGACACCAGCAGCGCAGCCGCCGCGAAGGACGCCGGAAGATCAGACGGGACGATTTTGTCCGATGACCTCGTAGGTCAGACAATTCATAGTGTTTTTTGACGACTCTGTGAGCGCCTGCAGACAAGCCTGTGATGCCGATTGTTATTTGTTATCCGCGTGACAGTGTGATATGCGCTTTGAGGAGTGTGAAGTATTATGATGTGTGCAGTGAAAGTAACCACAATATATGCAAGCGCACATGACTTGAATTTCTATTTGCATTTCCCTGCCGTGTCCATCGCCTGAACTGGCTGGTTGAATTATTTATTGAGCCCTGGGGCACTCGACAACAGCAAAACTCAGAAGCTTTATATTCAGTATGCAGTGCGTGGTGAAAGTGCCAAGTCTAGCCGCAGGAGTGACACGGTTAGAAGTGACTTTATTGGCTTCTCCCGCTATTTGTACGTCATATTCAGAGCTGAAATTGGATGAAATTATGATTTCACCCTCCTGGCGATTTGCGTACATTGTAAAAGTACATAATTCCGGGACTAGGAACACCCATTTGTGCACGCGCTTCATCTAGATGGCCTGCAGACTGCAGAGTGCAAGCTAATGGGTTTCGCTACACATCACTCAAGAGCTCATTTCGTTTGCAGGACAGGCTTACGCCATTAAGCTTCATACGTCCTTCTTTAAATAACTGAGTTGGCTCAGCTAGCGAACCTCGTGAATGGGTGAAGCGCTGTTTTCTTGAGATATTTCGCGTGTGCAGCCTTCATAAATTACTCAAACGCGGATGCTCTATCTCCTGCCTGACTCATCGCTCTCACCAGAGGCGTCGCCACGAACCGAGAGTTAGGGGGAACGTAGGCATTTTGAAGTGGATTCTTTCCATGGAACGCGTGTAATGTTAAAATCCGAAAATTGTAGGGGGACGCTGCCCTATTTACTGTGGTTGGGGGACGTATCCCCCCGCTTTCGACGTCCATGGCTCTTACCCCAACCACCAACAAGCGGGATCACAAGTTAACTGTCTGTTCCCAGACTAACAAATAGACGAGAGTCCCGGGAAGAGAAACCGTGCCATCCAGATACTGAAGATTCAGGATTATCATGAAATATGATGTAAAACGAAATGTGATTTTCGCGAAAAATAGAGTCGCCGTATACAGAATTCTTAGAAACGACACCGTGCCAAATTTCGGTACGTTAATTTGACGCAGACTTTGCACCGAGGTGTCATTACTATGTAAAATAGCATAGTTAATTTCGAGCGAGCGCGAAGCGCGGAGCGAGTCCTCATTGAATACCGGATTTGTATCGCATATAAGCGGCCGACCCGGCCGGGCCCAGCCGGGCCCGACCGCGACGCTGGTCAGAAGCTTATATCTTTTGAACCCCGCATCCGATTGACAAGCGGTCTTCGCCATATGAATAGCCCCATGCAATGACATTATTGATTATTGACATGTTTTTTTTATCAACGTGATGGGTCAGCACGGCGGCGGGTGAACAGCGTGCCGGTCACGGGGTGCCCAGAAAGTATTATCCTGCTGTTATGCTGAAGAACGGGCTTGGATCACCTTATAAAGCCTAAAAATTTTTGTGTGAGGGCTGAGACCTCACCACTGGCAATGGTTGCACAGGTAAAACTCTGGGTGCACAGCTGCACCGTGCGCACGGTGCACCCCTGTTCCGATCCACGAAAATTACTCTTTGCAAAACAAATCGTTTTTGCAATACGCGGACCCTTAATCTTGGCAACCAAAAAGGTTTTGCAGAAGACACGGGTCAACACCAGATGCGTAGAGGAACGATCCGGCCCGGCGTATGCACTACTGTGTGCGATAGCGGCGCGGTGGTACGTGCAAAGTTTTGGCTATCAAAGCGCAAAATTCATAGTTTTAATGATATCTTCACAATTTTAAATCAGTGCTCGCGGCCTATGGGACGTGGAAAGCTATGGAAACAAAAGCACCAATCTGTAGACCAATGTACGCGTGCTCTAAAATGCATGCTAAAAAAATTTGTTGTGTGTTTTTTTTTTGAAGGCTTTAATGCAGTATTTCCGCAGTTAAAATCTGCCGTGTAAATATTTTTATTGACGAATTATATTAACATTTCCTTCCATTACACCAGCCGTAGCATCAAAACCAAAAGGGTGCTAAGACGATAAAAACTGATGCAGCCTGTAAAGCGCAGATCAAATCCCATCTAAATAACCCACTGGCCAAAACGAATTTTTGCCTACTAAAATAAAGCTTATAATTGCAAAATTTAAAATAACGCTTCACAAACCTATTTAGTTTTCAGAAGTATCGATTTAAGTTCGGATCTTTTTGCGACGGCAAAACAACACATAGCGTTAAAAAATAATTTCAATGCATCTTTGCACCAAGACGAACCTCCGTTGGACGGGTGATAAATTGACGCGGAATTTTAATTCCGGAACTCGCTCTGTCTTCGCCGTTTAAAAAGGGAATATAGCACTTGGAAAGTATGTAGAAATGATGGAGAAGAATGCCGCTGATTCACGGTCCTGGCATTCATTTTTGCGAAAAAAGTCAGAAGTTTTTGTTGTAATTTGAAAAATAGTAATATGTTTACATGTGACGTCTCAGCATTATGCGATCCAATCTTGCGTCAACAAAGCGAGTTTTGTGTCGTCAAACAGTCTATCCCTCTAGTGTGTTGTGTGCCGAGGCATCGAACGGGGCAACTTTTGCGCCGCCGCCGCAGTGACAAGCCTGCTGTGCGGCCACCCGCACGAATGGGTGACCGGTAGGCGTGAAAAACGTCGAACTGTGCTGGGGTCCGACCGTTTTGCGCTCGCTCCGGCGCCAGGGGTAGGGACGTGGGGGGCACGCATTACGTGAACCACTAGTGTGGCGAGCGCCTGACCGACCAGTCGTGGCGGTCGGGGGCGGACGCAAGGTAACTGGAAATACTGGGCGGCAACGGTTTCAAAAAAGCGAAAGTGCGGTGGCAAATCCACAGTGGAGTAACTACTTGATGACGTATGCGAACGTCACGGGATTTGTGACGTTGAAATATGTACCACATATGAACGCAAGCGGTTTTTTGCGTTGAAAACTCAGCAAGCTAGGTCGCTTTTGGAGGGAAAAAAATTTCCGGATTTGGGGGTTTTCTCAGCACACCGACAAATCTGGCATATGCTCCAGTTAAAAACTAATGTTAAAGTGCTATATTCCCTTTAGGGCGTCTTAGCTGGTAGTTATATATCTACCCAGTAAGTTATGGATCATGTGCTCTGCTTAGCCATCCACAGTCCAGCGTAATATCGCCACAACAGCGGTATAACTTGCGTAATATCGAAAGACATCGGTTAATCACCACCAATCAAAAAAACTTCCGACTCAGAAATGGCAGGCGCTGCTAATAAGCCAAATAAGGTGAAAAGACACGTCTTACCACCCCCTCCGCTCTTAGACCCGCCCCACACGGATGCATTTTTCTATTGCGTTGCGTTGCGTTCCGTCACGTCTCGATGCCTCTCAATGGGTCTAAATGCGTCTAAATGCGTCTAAATGCTTCTAAATGCGTCTCAATGGGTCGCAATGGGTCACTGGTGCAACGCATTGAGACCCATTGAGAGGCATCAAGACGTGACGGAACGCAACGCAACGCATGAAAAACGGAGCCTTATTGCTTCAGTAGGGCGGGCCGTACTCATGTGCCATGAAGCAAAATATCGCAATTCAAAAATGGCATAGTGGGA
>VOPJ01010746.1:0-27534 GCA_014673585.1 Semibalanus balanoides
GTATCAGAGTAACACTCCCGTCCCGTCCCGTCACTGCTGCCCGTCAGCAGCTATGCCGTCGTTGACGTTTCACACGAGCCTCAGAGAGCTATGATGTCGTTTGTGCTCCCCGCCGGTCCGGAGGCGGCCGTTTGACCCACTCCGTCATATGGCGCCGCCCGTTCCCGGTTATGAACGGTCCCCTTCCCGGTCCCCGCACGGCCCCGGGTGGTGTCGGTAGACATTTGAATGCCACCAGACCCGGCTCCGGCCCGCTTGTAACGGTGGGAGTGTCGTAAACTCGCTGTCGGGGGAATGGAACAGCCTCCTCTGTTACTTGGCGTGATTGTCCTAGCGAGGACTCTTCTGTGGTTTGCGGTATAGATGCAATGCAACGATTCTTTGCCAGAGTTGGGCTGAAAATAATCAAGGTTCATCTTACAAAATCAGGAGCAAAATATTAAATATTATATACTCAGAAGTTTATCAATAGCCGTTTTCACGAAGGATTTATTTTTACCTGGTATACCTGGTAATATTTTGTGCGTTTTTGGTAATTGAGTACAGGAACACGGCTTTACCCATATATTTTTGGTATCAATTGAAACTTTATGAATTCATGTACAATTATCTGCTTTTACAATGTGAAATTTTCCGTTAGTTTTCTTTGTATAATACAAATTCATGAACACATACAACCCGGTACTACCGGTACTTCCGGCCAGTAGTACCGGTTAAATATTTGTTAATAAATTTGATTAACAAAGAAAACTACGGAAATTTTCGCATTGTAGAGCAGATAATTGTACAAATGTACAGTCTAAATGGTAAATGTTCCGTGCCGTCAAAAGTTCTGGTCTCTGTTTCTGCCTCGTTCTGGTTGGTTGCTTGGCACGCAGTGGAATCCCAATGGCAAGTTACTATAGCCCTCTCCCGTAATCAGGGGGTGGCAATAGTTTCAATAGATTCCACTACATGTAGCACCGACCTAAACAGCGAGCCGATATAGACAAAGTTGACTTGAACTAAACGGGTGCTCTTAACCAAAGGTTTTTAAGAATACTTTCTACGCTAGCTTCCGTCAGACGAAAACAAACATCGCCCCTGGGAGATGGAGGATTTATTCGAATAGAGCACCGAAAGGACTACTAATAGCCGTTTTCACGAATAATTTATTTACAGGGAACATCGTCATCGGTTGAGGTGATCAAGTGGACAGAACATCCACCCTAGACTGTACATGAACTCATAACGTTTCAAATGGTACCAAAAATATTTGGGAAAAGCCGTGTTCCTAAACTCCATTACCAAAAAACGCACGAAATATTACCGGGTACTACCGGGTATCACCGGGTAAAAATAAATCCTTCGTGAAAACGGCTGTTATATTTATTTTATACTACTAAAGGATGCATGGCATGAAGCAGACGGAGCGAGTGTAGACGGAGCACTTTTGTCCGGCAACTGATAAACATTGCTGCTTGATGCAATAGCACTGGCGGATCCAGGGGGGGGGGGGCATTTAGGGCCATGGCCCCCCTCAAAGGCCTAAAGAGTGGCCTGTTTGGCCCCCAAAACGAATCAGCCTCATAAAACGCGAAACCGGTAATATGTTTATGGCTTGCTCTGTTCCATAACTACAAGTGTTCGTATGGAACCAAACGGTCAATATTGACAATAACAGACAGTAATGCAAGTTTGTCCAGGGAATAGAACGAAAAAAATTTCCGCGCTCCATTGGTGCAAATTTAATACCGAATAATATAATATGGGGGTTACAAAATCGTGCCGGTTCCAATCGCATTTTGTTTTATGTTGCTACTTTCTTTATAATTTATGTGGCTATAGTTCGTTTTAAACACTTTTCCACACTGTTTAAACGCACAAATAAATTTTTTAGAGGTACGCATTTGCACAATGTGGGACGCATGTGATGAGAAGCATATCCAGGGCAGGGCTGTTAAGAAGTGCGATATGATAGATAAAGTGGGCCCAGAAAATACCGATTCAAGTTTGCTACGGGGCCGAAAGGCATTTTCTGCAACAAAAGTGTTTTACCTTTTTCCCCGGCAGGTCGTAAGGGGCCCCTGGCTAGACCGAAAGGGGCCCTGGTCGAGTGAGAGGGCCTAACATGCTGGAATGGGACCCTAGCAAGGACAGAGTGGTCCCCTCAGGTCACGGGGGTCATGGGCCACTTTGTTTCGGCCAGATTTGATCCGGCGCCACCAAAACCGTTTTTACCAGCCCTGATCCTGGGCAAACTACTCAAATTTTTGCGCCGCTACGCGGCGCAATTATTTAAGACTTGTCGGTCTTGGACCTAAACAATATTCCAAGCTAGTATGGCTTATTCCAAATTAGTGTCAATGGTTCTTGATTTTTTCAATTTAGCTAATTCCAAGCTCCAAAATTGTATGGCTCATGGCCATACACTTCCATACTGCATTCTTCCATCATTCTTAACGTGGGTTTTCATCCGTTTTGGGTTTGGCCCTTTCAAGCGCTTTGGAAGGGGTTCGCCGAACGCACTGGTGGAATTCAGGGCCGGCATCCGGGCGCATCCCCCACCCCACGGAAATTTGGGGGGCATTATACAAGTATGCCCCCCCCCACGCGGTTCTGTCTGAGCCCGTGGAAAAATCAATGATCTTGTAGAAAACTAGGGAAGTTAACATTTTGCGGGGAGAAACAATTTATCGTAAAATTGCCCTTGCTGAGTCGAAATCCAAGTCAAAAACTCCGACCATTTCGCGCCGCTTCGCGGCAGTTTCGCAATCGCATGGTATAACATTTTGCAAATTAAGTTTCATTCTAGTGTCTTGCAGATGGCCAATCGCCTATCTTTCTGGGTTTTATCAGCAAAACACGTAAAAATTGTTCGCGCCCGCTTCGTGGGCCTGAATACTTGTATATATGAACATAATAGTATTCTTATTACATGGAATCTATGTTGAAATCTGCAAAAGCTTAAATACGCACATATTTTTTTTCTCGTCATTTCAGCAACACCACTGAAAATGTGTCGGGCAACGCCTTTTGCAAATGGGTATGAGTAAATGTTACTTATTTTCCAATATGGTGTACATATACTTTCGTAGCATAAATGCACGGAATATCGGTGTTTTTTAAGTTTTGTTCCTCTAAATAATTGAATTTGGGTATAACTTCAAATACCAAAATAAAAGGTGTGAAACGGCCCGGGAGATCGAAGAGAAAAAAATGGGGTACCTTTTTGCCAAAAAAGAGCCCCCCCAAAGCCGACGGCTGGATCCGCTAGCGTGCAATAGTATAGGATTACTTACCTGCACCTTTCTGTGGCTTTCAGTTATTTTTGCGCTTCTGATTCTCACAAGATCGTTGAGGAGATTAATTCGAAGTCAACGCACGTGCTTATCCAGCAGCCGGTAATTATTACGAGCGAGCGCGAAGCGCTCGCTCGTCTTTACGTGGTATATGGGGACAATCTTATTATGAGCGACCCGACCCGACCCGACCCGTGGCGACGCTTTTGAGAAGCTCATATCTTTGTAACCGCACGTCCGATTGACATGCAGGCTTCTTTGCTGATTAGCCCCATCCAACCTAACATGTGTTTTACCAGCGCCGACTCATGTTGGTGACTACCACTGCGCGTGGCGCGTGCTGCGTGAGGGGTGTTGAAAGGAGTTTTGTCGCAAAAGCTCCGCAACGGCTGGGCCGATTGTGCTCGAATTTGGTGTGTGTGTGTTGAGACCACACCACTGGCAATGTTGCACAGGTCAAACTCTGGGTTACATTGCTCGTGCGCACGTGCACCCCTGTTCCGTCCACGAAATTACCTACAAAACATCGTTGCAATACCGACCCTATATCTCGGTCGGCACCAAAAGTCGGCAAAGACACAGGTCACACAGATGTGTAGAAATCGATCCGCCCACGTCTGCACTATGTGTCGATCAGTGGCGGCGTTGGGCACGTGCCAAATACTGCTATAACAAGCGAACAATAAGGTGCATACGTTTTCACGATTTAAATCAGTGCTTGGGCACCTTATGGGACGGAAGCGATGAAACAAAACACCAATGTGTTAGACCAATGTACCGTGTCTAAATATGCATGCAATTTTTGGGTTTTAATTAGTATTTGCTGTTAAAATCCGCGTAATATTACATTGCCGATTGTATAAGATACTATACTTTTCATTGACGCGTGGCTTCAAAAACCGAAAGTGCCTAAACGCCGATAATGATGCAAGCTGTAAAGCGCACTCAAAAATCAACTAATACCACCCAAAATTAATTTCTCTGCCTACAAACATGAGCTTATAATTGCAAATTATAAATAAGCTGCAAACTTATTTAGTTCAAAGTATCGATTTAGTTCGGATCGATTTGCGACGGCAAAACAACACATAGCGAAAATAATTAAAAAGTATGCTTTGCACAAAACGAAACTCCGTTGGGTGGGTGATAAATTGACGCGGATTTATTCGGACTCGCTCGTCCTTCGCCGTTTAAGGCGTCTTACTGGTTTGTATTTATTTATGGATGGTGAAAGTTTCTTTAGTTGTGTTAAATATTTCCTTGTAGCCTTTACCGTGTGTTAAATAAAGACAAATTATCAGTGTATACTTTTGTATAATCAGTGCAGTGAAGCAGGAGTTATCCCTGAAACCCATGCACGGAAGCAAGCAAGTAAGCAGAAGACAGATGTCGGCCCATCTGTGAGACTACGTTCGTTCGAACTCCTCGCGTTCTCACTCACTCCGTCTGAATTAAATTGGTTATTTATATTTCAATTCGGTAAGCATCTCATAAGTCATTCGAAATTAAATTTACATTTATATTTTTCTTGTTAAGTAAACAGACACAGCCCAATCATTTCGTTCTTTATTCCAGGACCGTTTCTGTTTAATTTTCTCCTCGCCGAGCCGTTTTTGTCGTTGGTTCGGTACTGCTCTGAGTCGCCATCGGGCATCACTTGTCCGAGTATCATCGTGTCTGCTGCCCGCCTGCCTCAGTCGCCCCCCTGCCTCAGTCGCCCCCTCCCAGGGGGGCCGCAGTGTCGCCACTGTAATGACCACCATCAGCCCGTCCTCCGGTGGCGCCCCTGGCGGCGCCGATCGACAACGTCGGATACGTGTCGCGAATACCGATAACAACGGCGACCCCGACCAGCGGCGACGTCGGGCACGTCTGCCGTGCAGGCGCACCAATATCGGTAAAATATTGATAGATTTGCCAAACTAGTTAGCAAAAGTTATGGATAGGAAAAGAGGAAAAAAGCGGGAAATTGGCTTAACTTCTCGCTGCGAGCAGCGCAGGAAATACGGTCAATGCAGGAGCGCTGGCATTTGGTTGATTGTTTGGCGTTTTATTGCTTTCTGACATCAAGTGTCTGACGTTTTCTGACGTTAAGTGCACGTTTGACGTCTAATAAGTACTGACGTTAGTGTCTGGAGCTCTTGCTTTGGCTTTATAGCTTTGCCGAAGATGCTTACATTAATTACTTTGATTTGAACATTATATTCTAAAATATGAATGTTAGAACTATGCTTATAACACATTGAACCACCTGCTCACATGTCTTATTTATGTTTACCAACACTTATTTACCAAATGTTTCGGTTTATACTTCTGGAAACACTTACTTAACCCTCTTCCCTGCCAGAATTCGGCCATAATAACGTTAACCTGCGGGGGGGGGAAATTCTGCCCCAAAGAACAGAACAGAACCTGCCTAGGAGCGAAACGGCGAGAGGACTTGGAAGCGGCCGACACAGAGACGTTGGTGGTTGAACTGAGGACCCTCCCTGCTCACTTATGTGCGTTATTTATTGGCCCGCCAACGACAACGGATTTCTGTCTCGTTCGTTTCAAATGTTTGCAGGGACCTTTGTGCTCGATTTCCGATAGCCCAATATTTGCTGTAGGGGGATTTCAATGTACCCGATGACACTGGTTACGAGATGCAGATTCTAATGAAGTGCGCGCTTGTTAAGGAAAATGTCGAGACGGTGCATGTTGTCTGATTGAAGGCGTTGATGCCTGCCTTGCAATAAACACCCGTCACGAACTTCCAGGGACGATCATTTTTCTGGATTTGGTTTTCTGCGGGCGCCCATGTGGAGGCAACAGTACGGAAAAGGTTATTCTCTTCAGATCATGATGAAATTTTTGTCGCATTCAAGTAGAAGATTCGAAGACTCCCACAGTAAACCGTGCTAACTGCGCTCAACTATATAAAGGGCTAACTGGATGGTTCTTAAGCAATGTCTTAGACTTTAGTGCCCGTTTTGGGACATTTTAAAAAAGATATGAAATTAGATGCGCTGTAGATAATTTCATGGATTTTTTTTTAATCGCTGTATAAATGTGATCATGTTGCGCCTACAGTTGTATTACGGGCGCGGGTTATCCGCCATGGTTTGATGCTGCGGTTAAACGGGCGCTTCGTGAAAAGGAAGCGTCTTTCAGGCGTAAAAAGATGAATTCAGCCCCAGATACGGAGCGATAGGGCGCGGCGGCGGCCAAATACCGGAGCACCCTAGCGCCCCTAGCGGCAAATGTTTGAACTATTGATTTATATATATTAATGTTANTTTTGGCCCATCTGTAAGACTACGTTAGTGAGGCCGCTTCGCGGCCTCACTCACTCCGTCTGAATAAGCTGAGCACTATATTGTATACCTTTACATAAATTGTATCGGTATACAATTTATGCCTACGCAGTATTTGTAAACAAAGTTTGAAGACAAAGTTAAAACAATGACGACTAGTGCAATGAGATATAAATAATTAAGTAAAAATGTGTTATAGTGTAAATTGTCTTGACAAACCCCTTATGGTTATTTAATGTTTTATTTTCTATCGATTGGTTAGTTATGTTGAAGGGATTAACTATAAACTAATGGAAGAATTGTTGGAAATACAGCCCAAAGCAGTGGTGTAGGATTACATTAAGTTGAGAAGGCGGCTGGCCCCCGAGACGCTAGATGATAAAACTGCAGCTCTAATGTATAGTTCATACGCGCGGTCACGTGACGCGCGCTGATGGCAGCGGACGGGATTATGACGCTCCTGAGCGACTCCCATTCCGAGGAGATATTGTAAGGTAAGGGTATAGAAAAGTGTCTGGAAAATGCAGAATGTCCAAATAAATAACTTAGTGATGAAATAGTTAAGTTTTGAAACACAAAAAAACGCTAGGCGACGTTCGTTAGTTTGACCCTGGCTTCAGCTTCCCCCTCCCGACGAGGCAGTGGGTCGAATACGTGGATAAATATGTATTTCTGGGGATTTTATGTTCCAGAAAATAAAAAAATAAGCCCCCTCCCTTACTTGTATAGAGAAGCTTCATCCCTGTACTGTTTGTTTAACCTGCCCTCGAAAATAAGCCATAATAAAATATTAATAAATACCACACGGGCCAATATTTTTTTAGGACCGAGGTCGATGTTCGATTTTCCGCCTGAGACGAAGGTCGGGGGTAGAAAATCGATTGACCTTGACGTGCATGGGAATATAAAATTAATTGACCTAGAGGGAAAATCCTACAACAACCGAGGTCCTTAAGAAATTATATCGGCCTAAGCGTGGTATTTATGTTACCATACGTCTACCTCTGTTTTGAAAACTGCGTAAGCAAAGCTTGGTAAAATGTAAATGCCCGGCGGGCCGAAAGCTTTGACCAATTGACTTAACATTGATTTTCTGACAGCTGAAAACCTTTTACCACACGCCCGCTCTAATGCTAAAAACATACTGAGACATATGATAAGACCCAGGTCTCAACTTTTGACTCATTTTACCTGAGCATCACCACCGGTCTGAATTGGAAGAACTTGTCCCAGAACTGATTTCGTACTCGCGTTCTCGTACTCGCGCGGTTTCTTCCCGAATTCCGGTAAGCGCTCTCGATGTTTTCTTTCGGCGTGCTGTTTTAAGTACGTTTGTTTTCCTTTCCAAGGGCCAGAATGAGAAGAAGACTCCAGATCACAATATCCTCAAATTACTGTTTCTTGGGAATTCATCGTGAGGGATTATCAACAATAACCTTAAAATAAATGCCATGCAAAAGTCAAAATAAACCAGCAGCACCTCAACACACAGATTCTGGTATAAACAAAACCTGCTGGCTGCCACGACTTTCAAAGCAGAAGATTTCTTGGCAGCACGTCAGGAAGCACCACATGAAGGAAAATGTGTGTGTCGCTTGAAGTGACACCTTCACGCATTGGTCACATGCAAAGCTCGCGCACTTGGTCACAGTCACATTGGTAAAGGAATACGGTCACTTACTTTGTGCGTAATATTCTGCAGCGCTCAGCCGCTGCCATGGGAATACTTTTGGAGTATTTTAAAAAATCACGTATCCTAAACACTTAAAATATTCGAACAGTACGAATGTGATTTAAAAATCGCTAAATGTAATATAAGAACACCACCAAAATTATTTACCAAGCAATACATATTATATTAAAGATTTCCCAACAAAACTTATCAATCTTATATTATTATGTAATAAGTTATCATTAAATAGTATCACAATGTCACATCAGCTAATTGATGTTGCCATATCGGTCACCTTCGCACGTGGGCAAGTGCGTAATATTTTGCGCCTCTGATTGTCCGTTTACAACTGACCATTGCTAGCTCAAGTCAGGAATCCTGCTTCAATACTCTCGCCTCGTCTGAGAGCCAGCTGCTGTCCTCTGAGAGCCAGCTGCTGCCCTCTGAGAGCAAGCTGCTGTCCTCTGAGAGCCGGCTGCTGCCCTCTGAGAGCCATCTGCTGCCCTCTGAGAGCCGGCTGCTGCCCTCTGAGAGCCATCTTTGCTGTCCTCTGAGAGCCAGCTGCGTCCTCTTGAGAGCCCGGCTGCTTGTCCTCTGAGAGCCAGCTGCTGCCCTCTGAGAGCCAGGCTGCTGCCCTCTGAGATCCAATCTGCTGCCCTCTGAAGCCATCTGCTGCCTCTGAGAGCCAGCTGCCCTGTCCTGAAGAGCCAGCTGCTGTACTTCTGAGAGCCAGCTGCTGCCCTCTGAGAGCCAGCTGCTGTCCTCTGAGAGCCATCTGCTGCCCTCTGAGAGCCAGCTGCTTGCTGTCCTCTGAGAGCCGGCTGCTGTCCTCTGAGAGCCAGCTGCTGCCCTCTGAGAGCCAGCTGCTGTCCTCTGAGAGCCAGCTGCTGCCAACACACAGCTGCTGAGGCCATGAGTAGCACTCTGCTCTCGGGGAGCTGTTTACGGCTGGTGGTCGATCGGCCGGCCCGTCCCGGGACGGTCCGACCCGGGTGTCGACACACAGTTGGACGGGCTGCGGTAACTGATGGACGCAAGTTTGCCCACGGCGGTTGGTGGGTGACGCGCCATCCATTACACGTCCTCCCAGAGGCCTCCGTTCAGAGGCGGATATTGTCCGGCACCACCGCTGATGTAGTCCCAACACCGCTGATATAGTCCCAACCAGACATGTGCCGACGACAAAAAAATGTGATACAAGATACACAAGATCCCACGACAAACTGATTTTCCAGGATTCTACGATTTTGTTTTGTTCTTCAGGATGCATAGGATCCCACGAAAAATCGTTTATTAGGATCCAAGATCCACAGGATCCTACAACAAAATGACCCCACAGGATCCAGGATATAATAAGTTCCAAGATCTTGGATCCTAGGGATCCAGGATCCCGGATATTTTTTTTAGGATATTGGAACGCGTCTGATCACCAAGTGTAAAACTTACACCATTGACATTGTGTGTGTGAGTTTTAAAGCATGAAAAACATGCATCCTTATATTTTAGAACCACAAAAAGTGAAATATGCTTAATAAGATTCACAAGATCCCACAACAAACTGATTTTCATAGATCCAGAATCAATAGGATCCCACGATTTGTTTCCTCTCTAGGATTCAAGATCCATAGGATCCCACGACAATTTTTTTCAGGATTCCACAGGATCCCACAGCAAAATGATCCTGCAGGAAGATCCAACAAGATTCCAGATTTTGGATCCTAGGGATCCTGAATCTTGGATCTTTTTGGGGATCTTGACACATGTCTAGTACCAACACTTTATTTATTTATTGCATCGCCAACAGATTCATATCCACTAATAGGCGAAGTCATACGGTAAAAACAATACAAGTGAAGATAAAATATGAATGATCAATAAGAGACAGGGCGGTAATACATGACTTTATTAAAAAAGAACATTAGATAAGAGAGATGAATGATAAAGCAATGGCAACATGACAACAATATTAAATGTTCAATAAATGACAAAGCGTTAAGACAGTCACAATATGAAGGGAAAAACCAGACACTTACTAGATAAGATAGATAAATGGACAAGGCAGCGGCAACATGAACAAGAATAAATACAACGGATAAGAAGTATCCCTAATACAGCTAAGTATGTGACCTTACATATCGCACGACGCAACCTCTAAAAGTTATAAAATCAGTCGATAAAAAAGTCAGCGCCGCTCGCTGACAGGAATACATTCATTTTCTTTGGTATCCGGCACAGGAACACTGCTGGTATAGTCCCAACACCCCTGATATAGTCCCACCATTGATGATTTAGTCCCAACACCGCTTATATGGTCCCAACACCGCTGATATAGTCCCAACCAGGGCTGCGGAGTCGGTCGGTTGTCAGGTGACTCCGACTCCGACTCCGACTCTGACCCTCCGGAGTCGACTCGGACTTCCGACTCCGACTCCGAGATTGATCCGACCTTCAACCAAGCCCCGCTGGATACTGGAATCTAACGCCATCCCAAAATTTGCTTATTATCTTGAAACTCGGTTGTAGATATTTCGTCCCCAAATCTTTATATATCAATGCGTCTATAAATTCATCACTTTTCAGAAAAAAATAAGTATGTTATTTGGAGTAAGAAGCATTTTATTGATGTCTTGCAAAAACCATTTTTATGCGGAAAAAAAATACGGACACATGTATGCAAATGAGATAAAATTTAAGTTTCACGCTTAATGGCATTCTTTCTGTAGAAGGAATCGGATGGGCAATATAATCGAATACAAAGCAGAACGCAAAATGTATTTTCAAATCCATTGCGTAGGTAGCACTACGGGAAAAGCCCGCAGTTGATTTGAGGACGAAAGTAGGTAAACTTAATTCCAAGTACCGGTCGGTAAAAGTTGTGGAACGCTTAAAAGTGATATAATTACCCTTTATTTTTGTTTGCAACATATTTCTTAGGCTTCCGTCGTGGTATACCAATTATTTAATTTTGATTTAATAATAAAATAAAATAATGTCTTTACTCTAGGCTGTATTTTTTACAAATTAAAAACAAGTACATATACTTAATTTGAAACTCATGACCAGTGTTTTCCCATCACTATTTGAAGAGCGCCATCACTATTTGAAGAGCGGTGTTTCAAATTTATTCAACTCGTGACAATGTCCGTGAACCAAATCGCTGACACTAAATTAAGATCGAGTGGGTCGTTGTCCAAATGCATCGATGAGCTTCGAATGTAGTTTTCCCTTTGTTATTGTTTGTTTTATTTTGTGGGGGAAAATGACTATCTTTCATTATTACATAAAGCTTAGTGTTGATATAGATACAACCAGAAAACAAACTATCAAATTTTAACTAATGTTCAAAATAAATTAATATATTACATTTATTTTTAAGTGAGAGCGCAAACTACTTAAAAAAGACCACCATAAAAAGTGCTCGTTAACTTGCTTAATTTGGTTACCTGTTCATTCAATCGTTATGTAATATAGGGGATCTACGGACAAATACTCACAAGAAGTAGAGCACAAAATACATTTTCCAATTAATTTCATTTAACAAAATTGATAAGGACCAAATGTATTTGCAAGCACCTTGCAAGTACCGGTCGTGTAAAGAGTGGAACGCTTATTAAAGGGACACTGCCACCTTTAACATTAGATTTGAGTTGAGATACCATTTTGGCTGCTTGGCATTGAAATTATGTATGGCAGTAGTTTAACAACCACTGAGGGTTCCGGAATCACAGAGAAATTCGAGTTTGATTTTGACATTCTGTTAAACATTCCCAGTACCCCAAATGTATTTGAATTGGGGATTCTGAACCGATGTAACGTCGTCTTTCTTTGGACTAAATGTTATTACAGTCGAAATTGTTTTACGTTTGGCAATACATTAGCCCATTACACTAGTCATATTTATAGCAGCGTGAAGTTCTTTTTTATTCCCAAAAATTCCTTCATATGACAAAAATATTAAAACGTGTTTCTTTTTTTGTTATAAAAATTGAGCAAACTTTTTGTGAGAAACGAATGTCATAATCGTGTTCAGCAGCAATTACTTCATATTTTGCACCACAATTAGCGTACATTTTAGAACTTTTTTGAAGGTGGCAGTGTCCTTTTAACTTTAAATTGCAATATCTTTCAAAGGGGAAGTTTGTATGCAAAATGTGACGATATTACAATATATTTAGGTCTCGTCTGTCGATTTCAAATGATAACTCCATTTTTGTGGGAAAATATGAGTATTTCCCTTGAACAACTTTTACTTGAAATAGTACAATATAGTAAGGTATTGTTTGTCGACTTCAAGTAATAATTTCATTTTTGTGGGAAATGTTTAATATTTATCTTAACAAAAGAGAGGGGAATTACTTAACTCGCTTGACAAGCTTAAAATTGCTTGTAAGCCGGATTGGTCTACTGATCTANTACTCAGAGCCCAGAGGTCACCAAAGGTTAAATTTCCCAGTTCTACCACTTGACTTCAAACATCCCTACATGTCTCGGAACTATGATAGCTAGGAAGAAATGGGAAACAAATATAAATATATTAAAGGAATAGTGTCACCTCCGGAGGATTTCTAAAAAGTAACTTCAATGACTGATGGGAATTAACAATTGTGTACTTATGCTCTTGCTCAAACTTGCCCTAAAGCAATGTATCGGCAAAGCATTTATTACTCATTTTCGACTCCAAAACGTTGGTCCCAGCTGTGATCAGCACTAAATTCAAGATGGCTGCCCTCATCCTATTGTGACGCAACTGTTACGTGTCCAAGTAGCGTACCAAAAGTCGAAGCGTACTAATTCGCCGAGACTTGACCCTGATAAGTCCATCCGTGTTATAATGTAACGTCTATTAACTTGTACGCCTAAGTCGAGCCACAGCCTCTTGCTGTGGCTCTTGCTGTTTTGATAATTACAAAAATATGATGGTTGACAGTATAATTTACTGCATACGTATTTTAATTTTTCAAGTTCACTGTCGGAGTGGTGATGTCGAGTTTGCAACATTCAAAATAATATTATAGCCCGTAAATAAATGATTAAATATAGGTAGTGAGGAGGCGTCTCTTATTTTGTGAATGATTCAGCGTTAGTTCCTTTGGACTTTTGCACCGGTGCTATTATTTAATTTTGTGTACGTTGCATTCTACTTGATTTATAAATAAATAAACAAACAAGTCTGAAGTTAGTATGCAGTATGCACTACGAGTATGTCGCAAAGCACCTGCCAGTAGTTCACTGAATTAGCCTTAATGTTACAATGCGGACCATGCGACCAAGATCTTCATCAGATCTTGTGTAACTTCAGGATCCCTTGATTTTATTTCTCAATCAGGTGTACAACTAAGTGCATTCATCCTGTGAGCTACTGCTCACACGGCGGCTTCCTCGTTCTATCGGCCACCTCATCGACTAACACCACCTTTTCGTTTCCAGATCACACCGGCTGCTTCTTGAAGTAGTAGTTCATCTTCCCGCCACGAGATGGCGACCTCGTGGCAGGGCTGCCGCAGAGCCCGGTACCAGCCGTACAGCAACGTCGGCGGCGTAGGCGGCGTTGGCGGTGTCGGCGTCGGCGTGAGCGTCGGCGGCGGCGTCGGCGTGGGCGTCGGCTCCGGCGCCGTGGCGCGCTACAACGGCTACAAGGACATCAACCCGTTCATGTGGCCGCGCCAGGAGCGGAGTCAGCGCACGTGGTGGGGTCCGAGCGTGTTCGGGCCGCCCTGGTGGGCGTTCCTGCCGAACCGCAGCTTCCCATGCTGCCTGGTGGCGCTGGTGCGCACCACGAACGCCTCGATCGGCATCATCCGCCATTTTGTTGGGTTCCTGGCGCGATGTAACCAGACGGGCGGTCGGCCGACGCACGAGGGAGCTCACCACGGGGAGCAGACTGGCCCGGGAACATCGGAGAAGAAGCCGTGTAATATCGCCGGTCATGATCACAGAAATGAGGTGAGGAAGGAGTCCAGCAGCGTTGCCATCTGCCAAAACTAAAGTGAACTGAGCGACGACAACATTGTAGGGATATGTGTCCATGTAACGTCCGTAGGCTTGATGTTAAATTCTGAAATAGTGAAAAGGCACATCTCAGGCCCCCACGTTTCAAAGCCCAGAGGTGATACCAATTGTTAATGACGCAAACTTTCCGAAAATTATATTACCCAGGGCATTCCTAAAAGCTTTAACAAGTTCTACAAAAGGGCAGTAAGTTGAAAAGGAATTTGATGTAGAACACATCGTAGAGTATCTGCTTTATCAACGTCACGTAATTGCTGCAATCATAGTGTCGTGCCCCTGACTGTCTCCTGATAGTCACGCCCCAGTTACTCTGTAGTCGCCCCAGTGACTCTGTAGTCGCCCCAGTTACTCTGTAGTCGCCCCCAAGTTACTCTGTAAGTCGCCCCAAGTGACTCTGGTAAGTCCGCCCCAAGTTTTCTCTCGCACGTTCCCGCCCCCGAGTTGCCCGGAACAGCGGCAATAGTCGCCCCAGTTACTCTGTAGTCGCCCCAGTTACTCTGTAGTCGCCTCAGTTACTCTGTAGTCGGCCCAGTTACTCTGTAGTCGCCCCAGTTACTCTGTAGTCGCCCCAGTTTACTCTGTAGTCGCCCCAGTTACTCTGTAGTCGCCCCAGTTACTCTGTAGTCACCCCAGTGACTCTGTAGCTGACATCCGCTGTCGTTTCCCCAGGTGTACGGGCTGTCGCGCTTCTGGCTCTCCACGGAGATCGGCACGAACCCGGCCAAGCAGGACATCTCGTTCTTCTGCAACCCGGGCCGCAGCACGGACGACATCGAGACCGTCATCCTGGGCGAGACAGGTGGCACTACCGTCGACGCCGAGACGGGAGAGGTGGCGCTGCTGTCGCGCGACGCCGAGTCGGGCGAAACGACGCTCGTGCACGCCGTGCGTGACCTGACGCGTGAGATCGTCCTCACGCAGAGCCTGTACGAGATCGACGTGCGGCGGCAATACTTCAGCGACCCGGTGAAGTATGGGCATCTCCTACGGGAGCTGGACCTGCTGGCTCAGCCGCCCAGCCGCCGGCTGATCAAGCCTCTACAGAACGCCATGGGTGAGGGCGACACGCTGGAGGCGATCCCTGTGAACGCCGAGCAGCTGCTGCAGCTCTGTGCGGCGTACGGCTTCAGCGAGGCGGAGACGCACCGCGTGCTGGAGCACTTCCACTACATGCAGGCGAGGCTGGAGGAGCCGCCGCCGGCGCCGCCGGACAGGTTTCCGAGCTCGCAGGGATTCGGGGGACCACAGAAGACGCCAGACATGGCGGTGGAGCCCACCAGCCCACAGGGGATGCCGGGGATGCGCTCTGCGTCGCGCGGCCCCAGCTTCTCCGCGGCGCTGCGCGGCGGATTCGGCGTGCAGCTTCCCGCCGGGCAGCGTCTCTGCGTGCAGGCCGGAGGAGCTCCGTTCGTGCGGGACGGCCTCGGTGGAGACCACGCCAGCGACCTGAGCCTGCAGATCGGCGAGATGATGGAGACGGAGAGCGGTGGCGGCGGCGGCGAGGACTTCCTGACGCGCCATGAGGCCGACCTCAGTGCCGGAGCGGACGTGCCCGTGCACTGGATCGACGGTTGGCCAGAGGAGGCGGCCGCGTTCAGTCCGGACCCGTGCAGACGCTCCGTGTCATTTGACGCCGACAGTGGGGAGACTTGCTGAGGGGTGCTGAGGAAGGGGGGTGCTGAGGAAGGGGGCTGCGGGGAGGGGAGGGGGATTCGTGTTGAGGAGGGGGTCTTCGAGGGGGCGAGTCGTGCTGAACTGGCTGGAAGTCCGAAACAGTGCGGGCAGTGTGATGGGCGATATGTGCTAATAAGCTTGGGCGAGGAGAAGTCGCCTGAGCGATTCGCCTCATCGCGCAGTGCGGCGGGGTGCAGGTGAGGGTCGGGAAAGACGTTGACAGTACCCCGCCTCGCCAGGAGATGTGGTTTATCGGATTGTCGCTAGGTGGCGCTGCTGCTGGCGTGCTGGTCACGGCCGGAGGTGTCGCCAAAGCGTCACAGCGTGATCACAACTGGCGACAAAGTGACACAACTGGCGACGAAGTGACACCTGGTGACAAAGTGACACAATTGGTGACAAAGTGACCCAATTGGTGACAAAGTGGCACAATTGGTGACAAAGTGACAAAACTGGTGACTAAGTGACACAACTGGTGACACAAAGTGGAGTAGCGTCTCTCACAAGTGTGTCAGGATGCGGTAAGAGAAGCCGCCAGCTGAGTGAAAATGTGGTGAGAGGAGCCGCCAGCTGAGTGAGAATGCGGTGAGAGGAGCCGCCAGCTGAGTGAGAATGCGGTGAGAGGAAACACCAGCTGAGTGAGAAGGATAGCTCAGTGTCCGCTCCACGTGATAAACGCACGCGGAGCTGTGACACGAGCCGAGTGACGCTGTCTGGCTCGCCTGCGTCACACCGCGTGACGTCTCGTCACGCGGTGTGATGTGATGTGTGACGCCGCACCGAGTGACGTCACGTCGATGAGTGACGTGTGACGTCAGATGTGATACTGTCACAAAGTGAAGCAACAGAAGTCACTGACAGAAGTCACTGACAGAAGTCACTGACAGAAGTCACTGAGAAGTCACTGAGAAGTCACTGAGAAGTCACTGAGAAGTCACTGCTGTCACAACGTTCTGCAGCAACCTGCTCATTTTGCGCGTACTCCGCGCTCATGATGGCCTTAAAAGCTGCTGTGAACTACTGCTTATGGGTATGTCGTCTTACAAAGAGAGGTATGTTGATGGGTATGTTGTCTTACAAAGATGAACTGTAAACCCCCGTTGTGCTGGAATTCCCTGTGTTGCGTTGTTGCTCCAAGTGTTTGTGACCGATATTGTCTGGTTTCGCTATGAGCAGAACAGGGTGTGATCAGGGTACTGTTCAGAGTTTGGCAAGTGGCAACAGGTGGATGTGCGAATTGCGATTTTTGTGGGATAGCGTATCCGCAGAATTGCGTTTTGCGACTGCAAATAACGTCATACTCTGCGCGCCCTGCACATAATTAACGTAGTTTTCGCGGATACACTGGTATGCCAGTTGAAGTTGTTCTTCGTTCAATGATGGTTGATGAACTCTTTGCGATGTAACATATTGTATAACGTTTAGTATGGTCCAGATCACCCCCCCCCCATTTCACAACTGCTTAATGTGTAACGGTGATGTTACACGGGCACGAATAATTCGAAAAAGGAATTTACTCCTAACTTCTCTTTCCAACGGTTTCTGATTCGTGCATGTGTGCATTGTCCCGTTTGACAACCTTTGTAATAAAGATATTTGATAAATATTTTATTTTATTTTAATTTCACAACTTGATATTATTTCATGTTAATTTTGTACAATTTTATTTCATTGTATAGGGTACAATGTCATACAGCATCAGTCGCATACCAATTTCAGACATAGATCGTCCTATATATGATTTTGTGTTCAAGAATGATTTTCTTACGGAAAATTTGTTTTATCGTTGCATAGCTTTTTGATTGCTTAAATGTCTTTTGATGAGGAAATGCAGTCCACAGCAGCGTAACTACAATGTGTAGTATTACTATGCTTTGCTAGTTAATTCCTAGTAATAACACTACCTTCTGACATAAATACTACAACATAAATGTACATTCAAAAGATGTAAATCATCTCCCTCGAATGGCTGCATAACTTGTAAAATTCGTCATCACAAACATGCTAGGAATGCTCAGACCCTATCTAGTGTCTATACCTGCTGTTCCAGCCGCCAGCGTCACATCAGTTTTGTTCGGGAGAAGAGGCACGGACAGCAAATGACGACATCAGTATTCAGTAGTGATGTCCGCCACTTCCCTCGCTGTGACGTCAGCTGATGTCTGCGTCGCTGACGTCGCGGAGCAGCTACATCATACACACCAGCCCGTTCACGTCAACACGGGTGCCGTCACTTTACTACAAACCGCACCACCTCCGAACCGAACCCGAGCACTCCAGTGTCAAGACAGTGTCAGACCACCATAATCTCACACTGAAAGCACTTCCATTCCACACCGAAGCATTGCCATTCCATGCCGAAGCACTTTCTCATCAAAACAAATGTCACGCCAAACCGAGGAAATATATCTACCGACTGTAGATATATTTCCTTCATGTTTTGCCATGTTTAGGCTCAATCAATTCACGTTCACAACGCCGACTCGGCGGCGTATAGTTGGCTGGTCTTCTGCCGCGGGGCTTGATCACCTGACCCGACCTACCTTTGACCTGACATTGACATGACATTTTACCTCAACTTGAAAAGTTAGAGTATGCTGTAGATGCGTCTCATTGGATGCTTTCGAAATCCACCATGGGTGTCTCGCTGCGATCATTGCTTCCAAAGATAACGAGGGGGAAATAATTGTTCACCCCCGGTCAATGGTGTTCGGCTGAGACCTTGGTTGGTACCAGGTTAATGCGACTTACGGGGGGGGGGCTATTTATAGCCCCCCCCCTGATCTCCGAAACTACTTGACCGATCTTCAAATTTTGAATGACATTCGATAGCCCTATCAAATTTGTTTGAATGAAACCCAATATTGTTATCTTCAGGGTCATTTATGACGTCACAGGTGACGTCAAATACAAATGTTTGACCGTGCCATCAAAGTCCGGTGGTCGGCATTGTCGCGCAAAAATGGGATATTAAACGCATAATATGTTGGTAAATCGGTATGACTCGTGCATCTGCATCGTGCACTTCTTATTACCATTCTTAGCTTATTTTGACCTTGGATCAGTCAAGGTAACCCGAGGTCACGAGGCCGAAACTGAATGACGGCATTAGGAGGTTGTAACAACATGTTTATGGGTTCGTTTATCGGTTAGAACGGGAAACATGGCATTAGCACATTGTTTTTTCCCATACAAATTAAAAACGGAAATGCAATTTTTACGTATTGTATACAGTAAAGGTGGTCTAATTTTGTCTTTGAAAGGTTGTCACGCAGGTCACTTTTGAAGATATTGACTTCAAAATTTCTACACACATTCATTGTAATCATGTCAATTTTAATTTTTCCGTTTTTTTATTCGATTTTTGTTTTGCAAATTTTTCAAAACCCCAGAAAAAGTCTTTGAATTTCTCAAAATTTTGAATTTCAGCCAATCAAAACAATATGAGATAACAGTTTGCTAGCCCAACCTATTACCTGTCGTTTGGTGCATGACAATTGAGTTTATCGTCAAAACTGTACTTTTGACAGCGTTTTCCGCAAACCCTCATTTTTCAACAAAAACGCAGACAACATTACGCCCTCTGACGTCGTTTCCGGTTTGACTCTTGTCATAGCTTCACCTTTTTCACAGGCATGTGTCAATTGATCTAGGACAGGTACGGAAAGTTTGGTGACGATACCTATGTTTGGTGTGGAGATATTGCAGAGTAACGGGAGGTGGGCTATAAATACCCCCCCCCCCCCCAACGTACCTTGCGGGCAGGCTGCTGGGTCGGTCGGTTGTCAGTGACTCGACTCGACTCCGACTCGACCCTCCGGAGTCACTCCGACTTCCGACTCGACTCCGACCTTCAACCAGCCCGCTGGATGCGAATATTAACGTCTTCCATATTTGCTTATATCTTGAACTCGCGTTGTAGAATATCGTCCCCAAATCGTATATACGAATGGTCTATTAAACTTCTCACCATTTTCAGAAAACAATAGGTATGTTATTTGCAGAAGAGCATTTTATGAGTCTTTCAACCCATTTTAGTGGACAAATGACGAACACTTATGCAAATGAGTATAAATTTAAGGTTTACGCATTTATTTAATGGCATTCGTCTGTAGGGATTCGACGGGCATATAATCGAAACAAGCAGAACGCAAAGATATATTCAACTCCTTGGCGTAGTAGCATCAGGAAGCACGCAGCGTTGATGAGAGACTGAAAATAAGTACCTTGCCAAGGTACTGGTCGGTAAAAAGTGTGGAGCGCTTAAAAGGGAAAAAAATATATTTTTATTTGTTAGCAACAATTGCTTGGCTTCCGTTCTGGTATTAACATTGATTTAATTATTGATTTAAGAATTAATAAAAAACTTTCTTACTTGTATGGTTGATGTTTTATTTTATAAATTAAAAACAGTACATATGAATTCATATGAAAACCGATGACCATAATTGCCTTATCACTATTTGAGCGCGCCATAACTGGCGCCAGGTGTTTCAAATTTGATTCACGCTGGACAATGTCCGGTGATGAAATAAATTCGCCGACTTACTAAGATCAAGTGGGTCGGTGTTCCAAAAATCATCGACCGAGCTTCTGATAGTAATTTCCCGTTGTTTTATTGTTGTTATTTTGTTGGGGGGGGGGAATTACATCTTTCATGATTACATAAACTAGTGTTATATACAACTAGAAACCAAAACTATAACATCCTAATGTGCAAAATAAATAAAGCCAATTAAAAAAAAATTGAGGGTCGTCAACCACTAAAAAAGGACGCCCATTAAAGTGGATCGTTTAACTGCTAATTTTGGCACCTGTTCATTCAATGGATTTGGATATAGAGGATCTCGGACATATAATTCACAAGAAGTAGCGCACAACATACATTTCCAATTAATTTCATTAAAAAAACGAAATCCCGCAGTTGATAGGCGACCAAAAGTATTTGCAAGCACCTTTGAAGTAACCGGTCGCTTAAAGAGTGGACACGCTTATTACTTAAATTGCAATATCTTTTGAAAGGGAAGTTTGTATGCAAAATGTGCGATTTACAATATGTCTGGTCTCGTCTGTCGATTTTTAAAGTGATACTCCATTTTTGTGGGAAAATATGAGTATTCCCTTGCCACACTTTACTCGAAACTAGTACAATCTAGTGTGGTATTGGTTTGTCGACTCAAGTAATAATTCAATTTTTGTGGGAAAAGGTTGATATTTATCCTAACAAAAGACAGGGGAACACATAACTCGCTTGACAAGCTTAAGTTACTTGTAAGGCGGATTGGTTTACCGACTCTACCGATTTCTTATGTTCGTCAGCAAAAGTCCTTGAGTGCATTTTGACCTGCACCGAAGACATCCCCTGAGTATCAGGAAGTTGTCTCTATTACGTCCATGGTAATACGATAGTTGTAATACTATAAAGATCCTTCAGTATTTACACTAATGTAACGAATAACACACATATTAGTAAAAGTCTGGTAGGAGAAAATAAACTTAGTGAAAAATTCAAAGGACTTCGGAAATTTATGTTAAGTCATCGCAATTTGGTGATCCATGAAAAATACTTCTGAAAGTACGAATGCCCATACGGTTTGCCAACACCTGCCAGCCGGAAGTCGGAAGCGGTCAAAATTTAACCGACTCCGACTCCCTTCCGACTCCGACTCCGGCCAAATTCCGACTCGACCGACTTCCGACTCCGGCTCCGACTCGACTCCGGAACTTCGCAGCCCTGATGCGGGTTAATAATAACTGTACGTGTATAATTCAAGTTCACATCAACCAGAGGCGGCGCCAACGGGGGGGGGGGGTGACAAGAGAAACGCATCTCCCTTTATCTTCAGATAGCGGGGTACAGTATCCCCTATCCTAGCAATCTTTCACTGGGGAAAAATACCCCGTGTAGATATATTTTCAATTCATGTTTCGCCATGTTTTACCATGTTCAGGCTCAATCAATTGAGTGGTATTGCATCCAAACAGATATACAGAGGCGGCCCCATCAGGTCATCAGGGGCGCGAGGTCAGGGACCCCCCCCCCCCCACACACACACACCTTTTCTTAAGATAGAAGGTAGAAGGCGGGATACAGTCCCCTCCTATCGAGGCGACTCATGCGATTGTTTGTTGGTAGCGAGCGATGCTGTGCACCACTTCTCCCACCGTTGTTTGTCACTTCCATGCACGTTCTGTCATTTCGCTAACCTACAACACGAAAAGCAGTAACTAAAATAGGCATGGGACGCGACCGCAGATGTAAAAAGTCCCACTTGTGCGTATCGTGTTTTTTCTTCTTCTTTGTATGCTTCGTTTCGTTGAAGGATGAGAATGAACCTTGATTTGTCTTTGTATCTTAACACAATACCAACAGGTATAATTTTGCCATTTGTTTCATTTAGGCACATTTATTATGAAAGCGCCTGGGATACAGGCACCAAAGCGTGACGGCTCTATTCTTATGGACAGTCAGAACACCGAACAGTGCAGTCGACAGTTCGTTCTGCTTAAATTTACCATGACAGTACACCAGATTACTTACTGGTACCTGGGCTGGTACTGCGGGTACTGAGGCTGGACGGGGCGCCTGGTAGGCTCGGGCGGGCGGCCTGCGGTTAGCTGGCCTGGGTCGCGACACCGGTCCGGGGTGGGTACTCGGTCGGCACGGGCGCGGCAGATGGGCAGGCTGCGGCTGGAAGGCCGTTAGGGTCGGCCACATACTTGACGGTGTAGGTGCACCTCGTCCACCGATGGTAGCTGTATGCCCTGGACGGCGTAAGCTCGACTCTCACCGTAGCCGGCCACGGGCTGCAGACGCGGGAGGCGGCGATTCCGTTCTCAGTCTCGAAGCTGGGAGATTGCGGTCTAATACAAATAAATGTAGATAAGCAAAATAAATGTTTCTATCCTCATACCATACATGAATTGATGATAAGAGCTGTGTCAAAATCTGATTAATAGCTTTTACAACATGGCGACAAAGAAATCATCACAAAAGCGCAACAATTTGAGAGTAAAACATTAAAAGTGCATAGTAGCACTTTAATTCCATGCATAAACACCCGTTGTAATATTTTGAATTATCTTCTTAGATAACTGTGCATTGTCCTCTGACAATTTCCAACTCAGGTATCCTCTCACCTGGAGACGTAGGACTGGTCGTCGCGGAGATCAATCTGCTGTGACAGGATCTGGGGAACCTTCTGTCCGTACTGCGGGGGAGCAGGGGCAGAGTAGGACGGCTGCTGGTTCTGCCACTGTGGGGCAGCAGCAGCAACGGCCAGAACGGCAGCAACGATTAACTGAAAACAAAACGTTACGCTAGTTAGATTATACATTTGTAAATGCCGGTCATTAGTTTAAAGCGTTGGTAATCAGGTAAGAGTTAAACCTTAATGCGTCTAGACCTGTTAGCTAAATGCGGGTCTATAGTTTCAAGTTTCAAGCAAGTTTTTTGCAAATTTCAACCACTTTTTACTAATTAAAACAGAATAGAGACCTGACGATGTGCTACGCATGAAACTGTCGTCTCATTTGCTTCATTTTCCAATTAATATGACATAGTATGAGACTGCGGTTTGTATTTTCTGCTTTACAATATGAGCCTAAAAGAGAGCTATCCTACATGACTTACTAATTATTTATAGTTTTTGTTTGCATTGTGAACCTTTAAACAATACATCTGATATTTTTAAAATCAGGTAAAACCGCTTTCATTCTATAGCATGAATATGACCACACCTGATATTGATACAAATAAGTTATGTCGCTCCTTGTAGTTATTAAAAAGGGTCACTGCTTAGCAGCCCTCACTAATAAAACGATCTACTCACCAGCTCATTTTGGGAGGATGTGATGGTGTGTTGTGTTCTGCCGAGCTTGGAGTAGTCGAAATGATGTCCATCTTCACCGGTCAGTCGGCGCTTTATATAGTGGTCCCCGACTGGTTCAGTCGGCATTTGGGCGAGGCCTCGCCCATCTGACCAGTCGGGATGATACAGTTTTACAAGGAAAGAACGAACTTCTTACGACTCTGGACAATGGCAATATGTAATGCTTATGATGCAAATCACAAATCAAAAGTGTGCCAAGGGGCAGGACACTTCAGTCCCGTGCGTCATTTTCCTATAAATGTTACGTAATGTAGAGTAGCGGCAGAAGAACCCTCCTAAATTAAACTAGAGACCATTCATACGACCAAGCATTATCTTGGGTTTCAAAATTGTACGCCTTAGGCCCATTGTTAATGCATACTATTTGGCCCATTGTTAACCCGCGCGGCGTAGGGGTCTTCAGCCGAACATGCGGCGTAGGGGGGTAATTTTTACCCCCTCGTATCTTCCGAACCAAACTCCGCAACGAGGCGCGCAAGGCGGCGAGCGAAATCTCTCAATGAAACGAATCGAATGCATACTCAAATTTTTCCAAGTTAGGTCAAGTGTCAGGTCACGGTCAGGTCATATGTAAAAGTCGATTTTTTAAGTTAATGGTTCATAATTTCAATTTAAAACCTTTTATTAAGTCCACTAATGCAAATAAAGCTTTCAAATGTGCACTGCATCTCCTGCATTAACTAAAATGAAATTGAATACAAAGGTCAAGGTCAAGATCAGGTCGCAGTAGGTCTCTGTTACCAAGAGGTCGTTGACAGACTTGTGACACATGTTTTAAGGATTTTGTACACGTATAATTCGATAGCAGCAGCCATTTTTACAACTTGACCGCATGAAGGTCAAGGTCAGGTCATCTAAGGTCAAAACTGGAACATTAAAAATATAAATATAGACCCATTTTGTCTCATAAACACAGCAATGGATTTTTTTTGTAGCTGGTCTTTATCTGTTTTTTTTTGTATGTTTTTTGTAACTGTTTTTTTTTCTGTTTTTTATCTGTATCTGGTCAAAAATATGAAAACTTTATTTTGAAAAATGAGAACATTACCGACTTATGCTTGGGGAACTATCAGTCGCTGAAAAATAAAGATATTGCTTTAAAATTGGGTTTGGGTATCTCCTATACTTGAATCTCTCATATATATTCGGTTTGTTTAAATACCTGAATTTTTTGATTTTATGAAAATTGTATGATCTTTTTATTTGTATGGGTCAAAAACCCAAAAAATGAAATAAAAAAGAGATTGCTATCTTGTAGAAAAAGTGATTTCATTCCTTTTGCAGTTTTCCGTTGGCGATTTGCTTTTAGGCTATATTTTCTACGATTAATTAAACATTTATCGTTTATCCACTCAAAATAGCATGACATGACGTCATCAAAACGTCATTATCTCCCAAAGTTCTGGTTCACTTTTTTGAAGACATCAAATTTATGTTGCATAATGTACCAATAATTTGACGTCACTGTCTATTTTAGTTTTCAAGTTATTGAGAAAATCCGAAAGGGAGGAATTTACCACCACCCTACGTCGTGCGGGTTAACCCGGCAGTCACTGGGGTATTTCTGTAACACGAGTCATTTTTTTTTAGCCCCCCTTGTATCTTCCGAACCAATCAGACGATCGCGCTAAACCAAACGGCAATCGATAGCCCAGGAAAATTAATCGACGTAAAATTTGTGATTGCCCTAAAAGTCAGTGGGTGACGTCACAGGGTCAGGTCAAGGTCAAATTACAGACAAAATTGTATGCCATATTTTCCATTCAAGCATTGGGTTGTAACCATGATCACCAGATTGCTCTAAATGTATGACACACATCCAGAATGAGTATCGGATTTTTGACAAAATGCAAGGTCAGTCACATAAGGTGACTATGCCCAAAATATACGAAAGTCATGACAACACATGTTTTGTACATTACTATCCTTTACATTGTAGGACACGCAATTGATACTAATTTACCACCTGATTTAGGTTACGTGAATGATGGAGGCAACGAGTAAGGGTCAAAGTCAGTCAACAAAACCGTCACAATTTGAAATTGAATTAATACAAGTAAATCAACATTTTTATTAGACCGTTGGTCTCAGAAATACGTGCTGCTCTTTATGTCTGTAAAATTCTGCGTCAAAAAAGCGACAAAAATGAAATTTCAATTGACCGTCGCGATTACCCATACCTTTAGATGTCGATCACTAAGTCGAAAATATATATTATAATTTGAAAGTGGTATGGTTGTTGAATATGTATATAGTTATTTACATATATTCCGTTTATTTAATATTCTTAAAAAGTTTTGATTTTTTGGTCGTTTAAAGTAAATTTTTGAAAATTTTGGGTTCAAAAATCACTTTTTCACAAATCTGAGATAGCCATGTTGTAGCCCTTGACATTTGCTATCTTCTTCTTTTCTCGGATTCCGTTTTGTTTATCACATGACATTCGTACAGTCTCCTAAAGTTTAGCTGATTTTGGTGTCAAAATCGTGTGTAGTGCGTCACTAAACTTAGCTTATATCCTAAAAAAAGTAGACGAAAAAAAAAAACTCACAAGGGTGTGAAAAGATGCCAGGTCAGGTACTGCAAGTTTGGCCCGGTTGATTAGCTGCATTGTTTCGTTAGATATTTTAGATATTCCTCAGGGGGGGCTTAAAAAACCCCCCCCCCCAGGACTCGCGGGTTAATACATTGTGAATACCGTAATATTCTATTTTTGCAAATTTTACCGATTTGTAGACGTTTTTTTTTATTAAAAAAATAGCATTTGAAATAAAAGATAAGGTGGAGACACACCAGATTATTATATTTTGTTGGCGCTAACTACAATTCGACAAGCATAAACTCATGTTTTTGAGAAAATGTGTTTTTTCCGTTTTTGTAATTTTTACCGATTTTTTTCGAGAAAAAGAGCACGATATTAAAGTTAAAGAACAGGATAAATTAAGTTAATGTTTCATTAATCTAAGCTTTCTAAAAAAATGAAGCATTTTTCCTCAATATTTTGTTCTTTAAATTTTGACTTATTTAACAATTTCTTATATTAAAAAAAAAAAACATTAAAGAAAAAAATGGGAAAACAAATTTCCCGATTTGTTTTCTTGAATTGTATTTTTGAAAAAATGTAAAATAAGTCCAAATTTAAAAAGCAAAATAATGAGGAAAAATGTATCAATATGTTTTTTGAGAAAGCTTAGATTTATAAAACATTACTTTATTTTAGCCTGTTCTTCAGTTTTGATATCGTATTTTTTTCTCGAAAATACAGAAATCGGTAAAAATTACAAAAACGGAAAAAATACATAATTTGCTAAAAAAAATAAGGTTTGGCTTTGGCTTGTAGAATTGTAGTTAGTGCAAACAAAATAGGCTCTTCTGGTGTGACTCTACCTCATCTTTTATTTCGAACCCTAATCTTTTGGCAAAAACGTCTGCAAATCGTTCAAAATTTGCAAAGATAGAATATTACAGTATTCACAATGTATTAACCCGTTTGACGGGAGGGGTTAATTTCCCCCTCCCGTGTTTTCTCAAAAACTTAAAAACAATACTAGATAGCGACGTCAAACTATAGGTACCTTATGCTTCATAAATTATTTGACGTCTTCCTTAAAATATATTGAAAATGAATTAGAACTTTGGAAGATAATGACGTTTTGATGGCGTCATGTTATGCCATTTTTGGTGGAAAAACAATAAATGTTTGATATTTG
>VOPJ01010747.1:0-14872 GCA_014673585.1 Semibalanus balanoides
ATGGAACAGGTTCTGACAGGCTTTTTTCCATTTTCGAAAAAGTCCATTTTATAGTACACCCCTAATACCATATCGGTTACACATTTAAAACAGCAAGGACTGGGTCATTGGAAGACAATATTGTGATTAGTATTGTCATAAGCATGTCTTCTTCCATTGCGTGTATCACCTTACCTTTAGCTAGCTTTCGAAAGGTCTTGTGTTGGTCGCCTGGCACAAAAGCAGATATCTGCCACGTTTTAGCCATTTCTCGTGAGAAGCTTTACTGAACACAATGATGTCAAAATAATATTCAGATACTTGTCGCTTTGTTTGACTTGAGAGTTATATAACTGCCTACACCTTGTCAGAATTCAACAGCTATACCACTTTGTCCAACAAGGAAGAAGTTGTGGTGGCTCCAGAGACAATCCCACCGAAAGTGTAACTCGCGAGGGCCTTACGGCCACAGACGTATTCTTCTGGGACGGAAGTCACCCGCGTGTCCTGTCCTGGCGGGAGTCAGCGCACCACTGCGTTGTTTTGGAGCTTCTCGCTACCATTACACAACGAACTTCCGACTCTCTTTAGATTCCGTCGCAACGAGCTGCATGTGACAGCTATGAAGCAGGGGTCGGCGCCGTGGCAGAGCCTCCGAGCGCTGAACACTGTTCTCTGCCGCAGCGTGCTCGCAATAAACTCGAACTGATTGGCGAATTATGCCGCGGCCGGCACGCAAACCAGTGATTAACCATTCAGAGCCAGGTGGCCTGCCGGTGCCTATCAAACAAGCCACTTTTAGTGACTTAGGATCGTTTTAAGTCTTCTCCAAAAGTGAATAATTGTGAGGTTCGGTCCAGAAGCGGAGCCGAACCCGATCGGTGCACGGAAACCGATGATTACTTATCAGAAGACAAACAATGATCTCAACACAGCTTAGTGCTCCTTTTAAAGGGAAATATTCACCTTTTCCTGCACAAATCGAGTCATCACTTGACATCGACAGACGAGACCAGAGTACATCAATCACATTTTGTACAGAGACATTCCTACTAAAATATATTGCAAGTTAAAGTTGATAAGCGATCCGCGCTTATAATAGTCGGTACTGTCAAATACTCGTTAACGGATTTCGATTCCCATCGTACTCTGGGCTTCTATTGTCATATTTTTTGACAAAATTGCATGACAAATATGTCTATTTGTGTATATTGTCGCCCCTGTAAGCTCAGTCGGGGAGAGCATGGGCTTCTGACCTATCCACGGTAGTGGCAGCCCGGGTTCGAGGTCGCTTCGGCGCTCGCTATTTTGCTCCTGACTGGGATGGCCTGCGGCCAGAATCACGGTCGCATTGAAGGTCAGGTGATGTCAGTGGAGCGGTGCGGACCTGTCCAGGTATGTCAGGGCACGTAAAACTTTCGTCTAAATTCTGCCGACAACAGGAATTGTACGATGGGGTGGTGGGGTCAGGGGCCTGCGCAACAAGCTCTGCTTAGCGTGGGTTCCTGACTCCTGAACCTCGGGGAAATCCATCCATACAAAATATTCGGACTAAATTTATAAAAAAAAATATGGATGTGTGCCCTTCTGTCCTAAAGAAGCCCACAAACATTCAATAAAAAGTAACTAAATTAGCAACTTAGAACTTATGCACCCAAAGGCGACCTAGTAATGTTGGTTTGCGATCAGGGCTATCATGGGCTGGGTGCACCCATGGGTGCCCACTCAATTCTTCCAATTGTCTGGGTTTTGGGTAGCATTTTTTTGACATTTGCATGGTACTGGCGGGCATGGTATGACCAATTTTGAACAATGTCGCTAAGCGTCTTTTTTACTTGACAACCAGATGTTTAACCAGGTAAATATGTTTTTTAAATGATATAGGACGCTTAAACAATAGACTTGGGCAATTATATGACAACAATACATCGTGGTAAGTAATAGGGCAGTACTATTTATAAGCCATGTCTGATCCTAAGTCTGATCCAATATGATAATGTTGACCGTAAGTTGTTCCATATGTCCAAACTAACAGCAACACACAGGTGCCTGATATTATTTGTCGTTAATATTATGAAGAAAGTCAACATGCTAGGATTAATGGAGTATATGCAGTTGTGAGAAAAATACACCAAACGAAAGAGGAAAATATGCTAGTTCTTAAAATAATAATATTTTTTCATAACTACTCCCTTCTATCTAGCAAAAGGCAAACTAATTTGGCGAAGCAAGAAGAGCGTTTACCTTATTGAAATGTGTTTGACGTTCACAAGGCTATATGAAGTAGCTGACTTTCGCAATGCTTAAGAGTATTGATATTTATTTTGACCTCGATTGTTGGAATGCTGATTGTTTTCAAACACAAAAATAAACATTTGGTTGATAAAAGTAGATGCATATTTTCATTTTTGTATCATTTTTGTTCTGCATTAATGTTAGGATTATAAGGAAAACCGAAAAACTTTGGTAGGCTACTAAATAAAATAAGCGTTTTGTACACCACAAATTACCAAGCACAAATAAAACAAAAGAATGACAGCAAGAAATAACGTTTTATTACAAATTAATAGTCAAAAATGAAAACAATGCAAGTTTAAAGCGCAGGACACTCGTATTAGTAAGAATAAAACAAACTATTAACACAGGTATCAGTTGATATATTTAGTAAGCCCAGGAAAGTTGATAGTCAGGTATCTAGTAGTTTGAATGGTATCATTAAAAAGTGAAATAAAAGGAAAATGTAATATATGTTGAGCTAATCCAGTGAATTTTTACGCAAAAATGACAGCAGGGTAACCTTCACATCGATTGATCCTTGATGAAGCTCCATCTCTTCAACATAAGCGAGCGTCGAAGTGATTAGCCTGTGACGTCACACCACCTGAAGCGGTGTCTGCGTAGTACGTTTTACCGCAAAGTGTCAGTTTTGCCAGCCGCACTTAAATTAAATGTTTTAAGCATGTTCTTAGGTTCTCAGATTTAAAATCAATTAAAGTTACCAGCAATGATCAGAAAAAGATAGCTTCTTGACACATAAACATTTCATATTTTGGCTGACCTGCATATACTTCCATTGTTGCAAATGTTGTGAAAATAATTATCTACCTTATCTGAATGGGCCCCACTGGGTATGGGTATCCATATTATGCATTTGAGTGGGTCTGGTCTGGGTCTGGGCTTGGTGTTCATGGGATTCGGCTGGACTGGGCTTGGGGTTTGAGCACCCATGATAGTCTCTGGTTGCGATCCTGAATTTGTGAAAACTGGTTCATATATTTTCAACAGTAGAAGTTTTGTTTTGTTTGTTTCTGACTGTTTATATAACTTTCCTTTAGCTTGTCATGAAAAATAACCATTTTCCACCCACAAATCATCAAACATTGGAGTTCGGCGCACGCTCGCAGACAGCTAAGTTGATAGTGCTCTTGTATTTTCGGCGATTTATTTCATTGACCAATCAGGGACAGGGACCAATCAGGGACTTTTTGGAGAGGCTATCAACTCATTTGGAGGAAACAAGTATCCCTGCTGACTCGATTTTCTTCAGCATTGAGTAGTTAACTGATACGGGAGCATCCCCATATCAGAGGCTATAGACGCGGTCATCGAAAAACTCGAAGCACACCGCGAAGTGGTGTGCTTCGAGCTTCAACCTTTGGTCTGAAGCAGGAGGATGTGAAAACCCTCTTGAAACATTGTCTTAACAAAAACGTGTTTAGTTTTGACGATAAGTTTCTATCGGACAGACACTAGGTATAGCTATGGGGAGGCCCGTGCGCCCCTCTATAGCTATACTATTTTTTTGATAAAAATTTGAACGCAGAGCTCTGGGAAAATGTGACTGAGAAGCCATCTTTCTTAGTGCGCTATATCGATGATTACGCAGGGATTTGACTCAGGGTGAGCAGGGCGCTGGTAGATTTTCTTGCGTAGCTTGAACTCGCTCACCCTACTCTGCGGTTCACACTTGAGCATTCAGGGAGGGGTCGGGAAGGGATCGGGAGTGCCTTTCTCGATTACTTAGTGGACAATGAAACTCAAAGGTTTAACGTAACTAAAGTAGAAACGGAGGCTTTATATAAAACCCATGAAACACTGCATCATTCTACATTACAATCGGCTTCACCCCACGTTTACTAAACACCAACATCCGTCAGAAATCAGTTCCGTCGGTGGCCATCAGGAACTCCTCGAATGACACCAAAGAGAAGAAGAGTATCGATAAAATTTGGACGCTTCTTGTGCAAAATGGATACCCTGTAAAAGTTCTAAGAAGGCTTTTAAATTGACGTTCGTCATAGAGGTATACGGTGCACCGGCACGACCGAACAGAACCAGTCGGAAGAAACGAGGACGGTTTCTTATGTTGCCATAATGTAGATGAGGGAGCTGCTATGCAAAATTCAAAGTAAAGTTTAAAAAGTCTGTTTTTAACATTAGGATAGCTTGGAGAAACCCTCAAGAAACTCAAAAACAAACTTTTAGATCTTCAACTATCCAAACCAAGGATGTCCGGGAAGGCCAGAGATGTCACACCTGTGCATCCGGTTTTACAGGGACTGTACATAGAAAATGTTGGTGTACAAACTGAATTGTTAGGTATGCCAGGGCGAAACGGCCAGGGACACCTTATATTGGTGAAACGAACGTCCAGTGCGTTTGAGATTCACATTGAGCATTCTCAGGAGACGCCACGAAATGGAAACCGAAAGGGGGGGGGGACCCCCCCCCTGATGGGTGATCAGTTCAAGGAGCATCACTTCAACCACTAATACACGCTCTATTATTCGCTTGAAATTCAAAAATTCTCTACAATCTACGTGACCATCCCGACAGAAAAATCGCAGGATCTTATTGATTAAAAAAGGAACCGACCCCGGCTAAATGCCCTATCTCTTCTTGGCCCATTCTGTAATTGTATATCCGTCGCCTGTGGAATGATTTTATTCGTCGTTTGTGAGCGATTCCACATGTTTAAATGCACACAATAGTTTGGATATGCCAAATATGATGTTATTATGTGCCATTGTTAGACATGTTCTGAATGATGTGACAGCAATGGCGAGATGAGGCCGATTAATTGTGAACTGTGAGATGACAGATATGCTTGTGCCAATACTGCATGTAATGGGATGTATAAAATTGGTGATCATCGTTTTAAGCGTGATGTGTCTGCAATTATGTCACGAGTTTTATAAGTGAAAAAGTAGCGAGGACGAAGGCAGCAGATTTTTACCCAAGTGTTGTTATTGCGTAATCTTTGATAATTGGCCTGTGCCGAAAATTCCCTAATGTTTTATAATACCAGTAAGACGCCTTAAACGGCGATAGGACGGCGAGTCCGAATAAATCCCGCGTCAATTTATCACCCGTCCAACGGAGGGTTCCCCGGGGGGGCCCGGTTTCCTTTTTGGGCCCAAAAAAAAGGGGGCCCCATTCCCCCGCCCCCCCCCTTTTTTAATTATTTTCGCTGTGTGTTGTTTTGCGTCGGCCAAATAGATACGAACTAAATCGATACTTTGAACAAAATAGGTTTTTGAAGCGTTATTTTAAATTTGCAATTATAAGCTTCATGTTTGTAGGCAAAAATTCATTTTGGGGGGTATTAGTGGATTTGATTACGCTTTACAGCCGCATCATTTGTATTTGTCTAGCACCCTTTGGTTTTGAAGCTACGGCGGTGTAATGAAGGAAATGTTATAGAATCGTCAATTAAAAATATTACAGACAGATTTTAACAGCGAAATAATGCATTAAAACCTCAATTTTTGCATGCATTTTAGAGACGGTAACATGTGGTCTACAGATTTGGTGTTGTTTCATCGTTTCACGTCCCATAGGTGCTGAGCACTGAGTTAAATTGTGAAGGACGTCAATAAACTATGAATTTGCGCTTGTATAGCCCAGTAACTTTGCACGTACCACGCGCCGCTGATCGACACATAGTGCATTACGCCGGTGGCGGATCGTTCTCTACGCATTTGTGTTTGACCCGTGTCTTTTGCGACTTTTGGTTGCCGAGAGATAGAGGTCCGGTATTGCAACGAGTTTTGCAGGTAATTTTCTGTGGACGGAACAGGGTGCACGTGCGCACGTGCAGTTGACCCAGAGTTTGACCTGCTGCAACATTGCCAGTGGGTGGGTCTCCAGCCTCACACCAAATTTTAGCTTATTGTCAGCCGTTTCTCAGCTACAAGCAGGGATAATACTTTCTGACACCCCTGACGCGGCACGTGTCACGCGACCGTGCTGACCATCACATGATAAAAAACAATGTAAATAATCTAATGTCATGCATGGGCATGATAATTGGCGAAGCCGCTTGTCAATCGGGATGCTGGGTTCAAAGATATAAGCTTCTGACCAGCGTCGGCGGTCTGGCCCGGGGCCGGCCGGGGCCCGGCCCGGGCGGGAAGGCCGCTTATATGGAGGAAAAATCTGATATTCAATGAGGACTCGGCTCCGCGCTTGCGCGCTCGCTCGTAATAATGTTTTGCCTTGAACTTTTAATTGACGACGAGGAAAGGTCATTTATTTGTATATCTACTGATTAAATTTAGGCACTATCAATTTCATACCATACACGTGTCACAGCAAAATGCAGATAAATAAATCAAAAGATGAATATTTTCCTTTCAAAGAGTAACTCAGCTCTTCTGGTTTCCAAATATCTGATAAATCTGCATGATCCTTATAAGATGAGCAACACAATACATACAAATAACCTCTTCACGACCACACAAAATTCAACACCACCACCGTTTGGCCAGTTTGACTCGCACACCACCACCACCAGCAGCACCACCAGCAGCACCACCAGCAGCACCACCACCAGCACCAGCACCACCGTCCACGGCGTAGCACTGGAGGAGTAGTGTGCCAAACCCAGCCCTGAGGTCACTGCAGACACCCGGCCAGGGAACCCTGTGTGGACACATTGATTCGCTGCCGGGCTCGATTGGCATCCGGGACAGTTGTGAGCTCGGTTACACGCAACAGGACCACCTGCGTGCCACCGTGAACCGCCCCCGTCACCAGAGGTGACGGCCAAATCGGTGACGTGTCACAGCGTCACCGGATATGGCGTCTAATCACTGGACAGCGACACTGGATATAATCTGGACACTGGATCTAATCACTGGACAGCGACCGCGCGGTGTGATTAAACCTGGACAATTGGACATGTGGACGGGCGGCTGTAGTGGACAGCCCAGATAATGTAAATCTTGGGAAATAGGTTGTCTTACTTTTGAATATGCTGTTTTTTCTTCTCTCTTCTATTTCCTAGTTTAAATCATCAGAAATTCGTTTTGCATCCCAAAAGTGACGCCAATTTCATGAGAACACATTTCCAATCTCTCGACGCTGTAACTGTAAGCATCTGCGAAACTACGTTTTCGTTCTTTTAACAACCTTAGGGCAATGTTATTGTATGCGATTTTTTTCACCGTCGTGGTCAACCGGAGCATGGAACCGGTGCAGTCTGAGGTGGCCTGAGGTGGCCTGAGGTGCAGTCTGAGGTGGTCTGAGGTGGCCTGAGGTGCAGTCTGAGGTGGTCTGAGGTGGCCTGAGGTGCAGTCTGAGGTGGTACCCTATACATTCTGGTGCACGACAACGTCCCATCCCGGTGTACAATGCCGCCAAACCCAACAAACCAACGACAACGCTCCAACAACATTAGAAGCGTTTCCGCCCAAGCACTCAGCTGCACGGCCTAGTCGTTTGCCAAGCTCTCTGTCCGACCAACTGTCCATATCCGGCCCGAACAGCGCTGATTGTTTGGAGCCGGGGATGGGGGATGAAGGTGTGTGTGTGTGTGTGGGGGGGGGGAGTCGTAACTGGACTGCTACTCTGATCAAACAGCTGGACCGTTTGGTCGATAGGTGGTCAGAAGGGTGGAACTGTCGCCTTGAAACTGTCGGCAATGATTGCGCCACGCTGTAACGGCCAATGTGACGTAATGTGACGGTCCGTTAGACGGGCGGGACTATCGGACAGAGTTGAGAGAGCAAGTCGAATAAACGGATAAACACACAAACAGACATGCTCAAAGATGGTCAGGAAGTCAGTCAGATGTTTAAATAGACAGACAAACAGGCGGACAGGCCGGAAAATACACCGACAGGTGGTCATACGAACAGATAGACACAGATTGCGTATGACTGCCTTCTCGCTATTTCGTTATTGCCGTTTTGCCGCGTCACAATTGTACATTATCTCAACCAATATTTGTTATGAAATACTTGCATAAGACGCACCGTCTTCGAGTAACTCGTTTAGTTAATTTATCAGTTGGCTAGCTTTTCTAGCTAAGCTTTCCAGAAGGTCTGCGTGGCCATACTATTATCGTTCATCGTTATAGTTTGAGGCTGATAATCGTAGCCTCCTCACAAACTTTGACCTCCGTCCTTGAACGTCCTAATCGATTCCAAGAACGATGAATCACCGTGCCACGTGGATGCCTGGATTTAGTTAACGTCGATTAGCGTACCCGGCACAGCTGCGTCGGAATAAGCTCGTCCATTAGCTCACGGACGGATCCTAGGGGAAGCTCCGTCCATTAGCTCACGGACGGATCCAGGGTAAGCTCGTCCATTAGCTCACGGACGGATCCAGGGTAAGCCCGTCCATTAGCTCACGGACGGATCCAGGGTAAGCTCGTTCATTAGCTCACGGATTGATCCATGGGCACCGGGGCCGTGACCTCCCCAGAGACTATGATTTGCCAAAAATAACACATTCTCTAATTTTATCTCAGTGTCTTTACTTAGGAACGGTTGTTGATCCGTTCTTAATGAGCGAAATATGTTTTTTGAATGTTGTCCAACTTTTTGGGTGTTGACCACAAGTCAACTTGTTTCGGCAGTTGTGCATCCACCCATGAGTTTACGGCTTTGAAGGGATATTGCCAAGTGTTTTGCATAACGGAAAATGATAAAAGGCAGTACGTGCTCCAATACTGATGTGTGACCAATGGCCATTCAGACCGCGACGTAATCCTGCAATTCAGTCCAAACTCATGCCTCCCTATGCAGATTGCACCTCATTCGGCCACACAATACTGACCTATAGCATAATCACGAGCGCATAAGCACTAAAGCCTAATCACAGGCCTCCAGAGCATTATCGAATGTCATAACACTCTTTTGTATCGGGAAATCCCAAGAGTTGTTTGGTGACTGGAACTACTAGGCAATGACACATCCAAATATAGCCATTTGCGAGACATCAAGGTTCATCCAATGGTCTCTGACGTCAGCATTTCCCAATTAAAAACAAAGGAACTTTTCATAATTGTGCTGTTCACAACTGTAATCTGAGGGAAAGCTGCGGGTGACATGATTTTCGGTTGAGTTGATCCCAACTCTGTAGTTTTTAGTCATTTGGCTGCTGCCACCATCCATAATAGAAAACCTGTGTTTAACATGTATATCTAATGCATAAAACCTGTGCACATGGCAGTATTACTAGCCAAAGTTGCTCCATATGGATCCATTTCCATTTCGATGGATCGAAGCCCACACCATAAAATGTGCGGAGTTCGAACAGATATCAAGTCTAAATCCCAATAAAAGTCAAACTGTTTCCCAAGTTCGTCTATATGCAGCCCTTCGGACAGAACACAGTTTTACTTAGTTTATTTGTATATGGCGAAGTAAATGATGTTTGACATTCGAAGGGATTTTTAAGCAATATTTGTAACGGTGGCCCAGGACTGACCCATGCTGAGCTGACCTTTGTGCTGCTCTGAGCCAGTGGCGTAGACAAGGGGGCGAGGGGGGGGGGGCTGAAGGGGTCATGCCTCCTCCCCTGGAGGCCAAGTGTTCCGAGCGACCGAGCGAGGGCCCCCTGGGGCCGAAATCCTCAGTGTTTTGAATGGTGTCAGGCGGCCGCAAAATGCCTTATGTGGCATAAAAGTACACCCACGACCCCAAAATATTATAGAAACGAATAAATGATAGCACTTGCTTATCAGCTAAAGGCTTGTCTTTGTATGCAAATACGTATGAATAGGGCCCCAGCGCCAGTTTGGAGAGTGCCATTTACCAGCTTTTAAAGGGCCCTCATTATCTCCAGAGGCCCCTGCTGGTCTTTAAATGGCCCAACTGATTGTAGAGAGCCCTCTTCTGACCTTGATATGGTCCCTTGTACATACGTTCAAAAGAACCATGTGACATGTCAGAAGAGCCGCTGTCTAAGCCGAAAGGGCCCCTGAGCGGGTCAGAGGGCCACCTGAACACGTTAAATGGCCCCTAGCCAGCACAGAGGGGCTCTTGGGCATATCAGAGGGTCCTCTGAGCATGTCGGCAGGGCGACAAAGCAGCCAGCGCAGTACCTTGCTAGGTCGGAAGGGCCCCTTAAAATACTTGAGGTCTCCTGAACAGACCAGAGAGCCCCTGGAAAATTTAAAGGGTCACTACTCACTGTGCAGATCGGAGGGGCCCCTGACCAGACCGAAAGCGCCGCTGTTTTTCGTCTGTCCTCGAAATAAACTTAGGGTGGGCGGATTCCCCCCCCATCCCCCCACCCTCTCCAGGTTGCGTGTCAAGACGAGCAATACCATTTTAACCGGATGCCTCTTAAATCTTAATCGCTGACGAAGGGTGTTTATAATAACTCGAAAGCTTTGCGTTTTTGAATTTTTGCTTCTTGTGGGGTGTAGTCCTGTTGTATTTAAAGGGATATAGCACCTTTAACATTAGTTTTTAACTGAGATAGCCAGATTGTCGGGTGTGCTGAGAAACCCCAAAATCTGAATTTTTCCCTCCAAAGCGACCTAGTTGCTGAGTTTCAACGCAAAAACCGTTGGTCATATGTGGTCATATTTCAACGTCACAAAATCCCGTGACGTTTCGCATACGTCATCAGTAGTTAATCACTATGATTGCCACCGCCCTTCGCTTTTGAACCGTCCGCCCAGTAATTTTCAGTTATGCTTGCGTCCGCCCCGACCGCCCCGATGGGGGGGGGGGGGGGGTCGGTCAGGCGCTCGGCACACTAGTGTTCACATATGCGTGCCCCCACGTCCTAACCCGGCGCAAGCGCAGCGCCGGTCGACCCAGCCAGTCGCGTTTCACGTACCGGTGCACCCATCGTGCGGTGCCGGCACAGCAGCTGTCACTGGGCGGGCGCAAGTTTGCCGTTCGATGCCTCCTTGTGACGTCACAACTCGCTTTGGTGACGCAAGATTGGTGGGTGACGTCCACGATGTAAACATATTACTATTTTTCAAAATTACAGAAAATTCCTCTGGGACTTTTTTTCGCAAAAATGAATGCCAGGACCCGTAATCAGGCATTTCTTCTCCATCATTCTACATACTTTTCCCGAAGGTGTATATTCCTTAATATAAATATATCACCTCATCAAACGTCATGTTTTCACGCGAATCCCAGATGAGTCCCTGACAGGTCGGAAGGCAAAAGTAGACGATCTGGTTAGGGACCCTGGGTCTTAAAAACAGTGAATAAAACCCAAACATTTTGCGTCGCTTCCGCGGTCGCATTTTGCAGCTAATATTATATTTATACTGGTTTAAAAAACGTTGCAGTTTTTAGCGCATTTATGTGTTACTTTTGCTATTTTCCTTATATGATTGGAATAACATAGTTTCGCCTTCAAAACACTTTTTTAACAGCGCTTTTTAGCGCACTATAACATTTATAGAGATTCAGACCAAACGCCATGCGACACATTGATGAGAAACCATATCTAGAGCATAAGACTTATAAAAATCGCGCCGCTCCGCGGCGCAATTCCGTTCCAAAATCCAAAGTTGATATAGCAGTTTGCTAACTCCAGCTCCTAAAAGTTGTAATGGTCCATGCCCAGGGCTGCGGAGTCGGAGTCGGAGTCGGAGTTGGAGTCGGTCGGAGTCGGTTATTTTGTCCGGAGTCGGAGTCGGAGTCGGTCAAATTGTACCGACTCCGACTCCGGCTGTCAGTTATGCACAGCGTTTGGGCAACATATTTTACATGTGCGTTTTATAGGATTTTTGGTGGACCTCCGGTGGCGATGACTAAAAAAGTTAATGCTTCTATAATTTGCCTTGTTTCGATTCCTTTGCTATATACCAATTTGCAATAATCAGGTGTGTACTACTATAAACTTGATAGAACCCTGGTTTTATCGTCGGATACAAATTTGGTGTACCAACGTTCATGATAAATCAATTTATAAAAATAGAATGGCTTATAAGCGACGTGTAGTTTGTGCAGGTGAGTTAAGCATTGTCCCATTCAAAAACGTATTGAACTCAAATTATTGCTTGCTATTATTAATAATGATGGCAATGTCAAAACAATACTCACTTTTTTGTTTTCAAGGAATGGTAAAATAGAAAGTGATAAAATACTGTATTTTTCATTTAAACGTCTTTTCCATCAACCTGAGCGCAAAATCTTTGCTTTTCCTTGAAGCGATGATTTTGTGCAGGTGATTTCGTCTATATCTGCTGACAAAGCTAGAAGAAGGTTTTTAACCTTCGCCTGATGGAGGTCAATTTTCATCCCATCAAACTGAAGGTTTTGTGATAATAATCGGGAAAACAACAGCGCGCAGCGGCGATAAACCTTAGCGTAACTGTTAGGGAACCATTACCCACATTCCGAACGGGCGGATTCCAGAACGGTTGTTTGGGTCAATTTGGGTGGGGTTGGGGGTGGGGGGTCAATCCCAAAAGTCTCGCACAATTCTGAAAACTCATCCGGATTCCGTTTGCCTATGCATCGTAACCGATTTAAACCAAACTTTCCCTTTGTAAAAGATGTCTAGTTTCTTTAACTCAGGATATGTGTCAAATTTGCACCCAATTTCGAATTGTTTGGGAAGGAGGGGCAATGGCCCCTTACCCCTTTCTAGATCCACCCATGCCCCACGTTGTGATACATGTTAAGCTTCTGGCGTCTCAGGTTAGGTCAAGGTGAACCTTACCTTCAAAAATGTTCGTGTTGTGATAAAGCTACAGGTTTTGACAAGTGATTTAAAATTCAATAATATGTTATCAAGAAATAAGTTGCCTACAAATTGGTATACCGTATATCGATTGTATATCGTGAATATTAAAGTAGATCATTTTCGTGGCAATCATTGCTATAGTCAATGGGTACATGTAGAAAGAGTTCCTATTCAAAGATATGCATTACATCAGGTCAATTGTTCAGACAAATTAATGTAGCCCCATTCAATAATGCCCATGTGCAATTGTTGTTAGTAACCACTGCAATTCAGCTGAGGTCATCTGAGGTCCCAGCACTTTTTTGGCCGAGAACTCATGATGGAAAAGAGAAGAGACATATAAGAGTCGAGACGCGTTCCCCACAATGCGGTATGACCTACCTGTGTCACTAATAAACCTTGAACCAGAATATTTTTTTAACAAGACCCAATCCGACCATCATGATTGTGGGTTCGAAGCGTCTTGACGAGAAAAACATAATGATGTTGATTATATTATCCCATCTTCATTAGTTAAGTTATAACGCAAACGTGAGCTTTGGTGACCTCTGGAGCCTTATCTATTGACACGAGTTAAAATGTAAGGGCACCGAAGGCGATTGCGTTTATCAAGAGTTTCCTTTTTGCTCTAGCCCCATAGTTTCGCGAGATTTCGAGGTTTCTGGAGCAATGTTCTAACATTGAAATGTTGCCATTTGATAACCTCTGGTGCCTCAATATTGACCTGAGCCCCCCCCGCCTACAAAATATTCAAAATGACTCAGATTGGTCTTGTTTGAGAACTTCGACGCCTTTTTCCCGACGTCTTCCTACGCCTTTTTCATTTTCGAGTTATGGGGGTCCGGTTTTTTCACCACCCTATTGGCGCGAAGTTGTTTTAAGACCACCCGGGCGCGGGGTCAAAAGGTCGGAGTCGATCCCGGAGTCGGAGTGGAGTCTGAGTCAACCTGAAGACATGAATCGACTCCGCAGCCTGTGACCTGCCAGCCATACTGTCATACTGCATTCTCCATCCCTTTAACGTGCCTTTTCATGCGCTTTGTTTGTCCCTTTGAACCCTTGGGAAGGGGGCCTTTTGAGGCGCCGCCCCCTCCCCCTGAACGAAATTCTTGCTACGTGCCTGGCAGAATCTGCCCCCTCCCGGATTTTCTCAATAACTTGAAAAGAATGATAGATATCGACGTTACTCTTTTAGAGCCTACTGCTTTAGTAATTCTATGTATTATCACAAAATGTTAATACAAATGGTTGAGTATTGTGGGAGATAACTACGTTTTAGTGACGTCATGTCATGCCATTTACGGCGTAAAATGATAAATACTGGACAAACCGTAGAAAATCGAGTTTTTGAGCAAATTGCAAATAAAAAAGGTTATAGTATGAAAATGTTATTTTTTATGACTATTCCATATTTGACAAAGTTTGAATTTCTGACCCCAAAAATCACAAAAAAACATGAGTTGTAAAAATTACAACACTATGTACAATGTACATACATACTGTTTTAAATTTAATTATGTGGACCCCCATTGACTACGAGGGCCCCTCTGATTCCACCAGCCCCCCCCCCCGTTGGGCGAAATCCTGGCTATGCCCCTGCTCTGAGCTGACCCTCGTTAGCTCAGGATGGACTTTTGATTAGGTCAAGACTGATCTTTAGAGGCTCTTCACTGATCCACGACAGTGCAAATTTGACCATCGTTAGCTCAGAACTGACCCTCATTAGCTCAGAACTGACCATCGTTAGCTCAGAACTGACCCTCATTAGCTCAGCACTGACCATCGTTAGCTCATAACCAGTGGCGTAGCCAAGAGGGGGGGCAAAGGGGCCATGCCCCCTCCCCCCTGGAGGCCTGGCGGGCCCCTCTGGAGGCTGAGCGAGGGCCCCCTGGGGCCGAAGGCCCCAGTGTTTTGGATGGTGTCAGGCGCCCGCAAA
>VOPJ01010748.1:0-14876 GCA_014673585.1 Semibalanus balanoides
GTGGTTGTTTTAACTTATACTATACATAATTTCAATGCCTAGCACGGAAAACGGCTATCTCAACTCAAATTTAATGTTAAGGAAGGTGGCAGTGTCCCTTTAACAGCAACATATCTCGCCACCGTTTCAAAGCTGGTAGGCGCATGGCAGGGAAAACTCCTAGTGCATCTGTACATACATGATGGACCATTTCAGGGATGGTTGAAAATTACTAAGGACAATGTCACACTAACTTAGTGTCCCCAGTGCAGTGATGTCGTGACGGCCGATGCCCATGCAAAGCAGACTGAGGATGTGAAATACCCTCGACTTACCTTTGAGCTGGACGGAGTTTCTGATCCTTCGTCCACCTGCAACTCGTGCAGTTTTGACTCGACGTCCTCTGCACCCACAACGGTCGCCGTCGCCGATGGTCACGTCAGCACTCGTCACTGTCTCTTTACCGTTCCTGCTGTTCATGACTCCGCTCTTTAACGATCCGGCCACGGTTACAGCTTACAGCCTGGCTCTTGTGTCTGATGCAGTTAGCGCCGCTTGTGTGTAATCCTTCCGAGAAAATCAATATCTTATCAACAACTGGCACCGGGTCAGTGACTATCAGGTTCGTTATCGCGATGATGCATGCCAATGTCGATATTCATGCTGATAATCAAAACTCAAGGGTGAACACAGACCGTGAATCGTCAAAAAGCACCAGCTGCTCAGTCAGTGTTACCCCACGGCATATATCCGCCTTGGGGGTAATAAGCTGGTTTTGTATCAACACGTCGAGACAGGGACGGTGCCATGCGATTTATGCAGCAGGGTAAGATGCTCTTGGTGACGAGGTATTACCCAAGTGAAAATTAACTTAGCTTTTATTTCTTTGTTTTCAATAGTCTATATAAGAGGCATACACGGATACAATATTGCATCTGCAACCGCCTGTAACCGTTGGGGCATTCCAGGACAGATCGACAAGGGGGTAACACCCTACGACTCAGATTTTGATAAAAGTCCGTTTTAGGGGTTATCTGGGACGCGGAATCTCGCTGTGCAAGTTTCAGCTAGATTAAAGCTACGGTTGCCGAGTTATAGCCTCCGGCATTTTCGTGAGGGCACATTTCATGACTTAGCCAATAAGTCAATAACTCCACAACAAATCATCCAATTTCTAGAAAACCATACATTTTCTAAATGGCAATGAATAAGGAACATCATTCCAGGCCCAGTTTTTAATTTGTTATTTGATTCTGATTAATGACCTTTGACCTCTGGTGAACCTGAACTGACTTGAAACGCAGGCGCAATGAAATAATGTGTTTGTTTAATATTTTTAATAATATTCTTAGGGTAAGTTGTCTTTGGCTAGGAATAAGAACTTGGTAATAGAATATTCTTCTATAAATGTACTTTTTCAATTGCTAAATTCGCTCGCTTTTTATCTTTCACAACACAAATATGATTAATTTGTCCATGATGCATTGATGCGGCTTATGTGGTCACACGTGAAGGTTTTTTCAGGTTGCAATATAAGTCACTTCGAGGTTAAGTTTGAGGTAATTTAATTGATTTCAAGTGAAATTGTTGCAACAGTGAACCTCTGCACAGGTCAAGCTGAGGTCATCTGAGGTCACCAGCAACATTTTGCGGGCCACACAACTATTAATATACTTAAATAGAGACTGAAATAACACCACTGGTGTTGTATCGTGATTTCGCGTCACCCGGATATGCAGCATGACCTACCTGGGTTCAATTACCCTAGGAATTTTTGATTTTTCAAAGGTCAAAGGTCAAATTTTGAAGTTGACTTAGCCAGGTCCACCAATAATATATTTCCGAAGCGCCTTGGACAAGACAAACCACGATAGTGGTTAAAGTTTGATATATGCTTTTTTAATACATAATCGTTATGCACGAAAAACTGTTTTTACTAGCAACAAACAAACCAACTTAACATGTTCGTGAACTTGGAGTATAAAACATATAGATATAATTATAAACACCATCGTGTTTGTCTCGTTAAGGCGCTTTCAAAAAATGTTAGTGGTGACCTGTTAGTCACTTCGAAAATCGACCTTTGGTTCAAGGTCCATTTGGTGACTTAGGTAGGTCAAGTTGCATATCTTAGCGACGAGAATCGATGAAACACAACACAGTGGTGTAACTTTCACGTCTCTATTTATATTATATTAGGAGTTTGTGGCAAAATGTTGCTGATGACCTCAGATGACCTCAGCTGACCTTGCAGAGTTCACTGAGCAACAATTTCACCTGGTAAATCAATAATTTCACTCTAACTTAATCCTCGAAGTGACTTTATATTGCAGCCTTAAAATCCTTCGCGTGTCACATAAGCCACATTCAATGGCATCATGGGACAAATTAATCAATTTTGTGTTGGTGAAAAGAGAAATAACGAGCTTATTTGAGCAATTAAAAAGTACATTTATAGATAATACCTATCTCCAATTTTTATCCTGTGCAAAGACAGTTTACCAAATAATATTACAAAAAATAAAACAACATTCTTTTCACTGCGCTCGTTTAAAGGTCAGGTCAGGTCATCAGAGGTCAAAGGTCATTTAATCAAAATCAACGCAAAAATAAGAACTGTGCCTGGAATGATGTTTCTTACTTCATTGACATTCAGAAAATGTATGGTTTTCTAGGAATTGGATAATTTGTTGTTGAGTTATTGGCTAATTGGCTTAGTCATGCAAGGTGCCCTCACGAAAATGCCGGAGGCTATAACTCGGGCAGCCGTAGCTTCCAATGAAAGCTGGAAACTTGCATAGCGCGATTCAGCGCCCCAGATAACCCCCTGTAACGGGCTTTGTGTATCGAAATCGGAGATGTAGGGTGTTAATTTGGGGTTTTCGCTTGTCGATCTGTCCTGGAATGCCCCTGACTTATGCTCTTTTATATATATAGATATATATTTTTATATAATATAAACTTATATATTTGAATTATGCACAAAATCACACGGTTGTCAATCATCAATCATCAGATTCATCAATCATCGAATCGAATTACGGATCGAATTACGGATTCGATCCTAACGTTAGGATCGAATCCGTAACCGCCCGTAACCGCCCGTAACCGTAGGACTCAAATCCGTAACCACCTGTAACCACAGCAAACGATTTTTGTAACCGCCTGCAACCGCATGTGTACTAATAATAGCTTTTTAAACATTTTAAAACGTAACAAATGCACCTGAATCTGATGATTGTTCAATAACCGTGTCATTTTTAGCATAAGTCAAACTAGTAAAAGGTAATTGGTAAAATAAGTAAAATGCATGCAAGACTAAAGAGCTCTAGGAACGCAAAGCTCAAACAAATACCCATGAAAATGTTATAATAATCTTGGTAACATAACTCACTTGGTCACTGAACTAGCGAAACCTCTATCGCAATTGTCATGTTATTCCATTTTATAGCGATAACACATTGAGACTTTTAGAATACTGGCATTAACTTCTAGACTGCTAAATTATATGCAACTGATAGTCTGATACCTTTGCTAATTATTTTGTATTTGTTTTATTATCTTGAACACGAGTGCCAACGTTTTGACTTGCATTGTTTCATTTTGTGACTAGATGATTCGTGCATATAAAACGCTCATTCTTTCGTCATATTATTTTATTTCATTTTGTGACCAGATAATTCGTACATATAAAACGCTCATTTAATTTAGAATTGCCCACCGAAGTTATTATTTTTTCCTTATAACTTCTAAACATCAATGCAGACAAAAATGGAACAAAATTAAAATATCAATCTAGTTTTACTCAACAACATTTTTTTTGGGCTCAGGAAACAAGCGAAAGTGTACCAAAATTGAGGCTCGAATTGAATCCCGTATACCTAAAGCATTAGCGCAGTCAGCTGTTGGAACCGTAACGTCACACTTTAAAAATAACAGCCCTTTAGAGAATAGGCACAATATTTGTAGACAGCTCTGGCAACTTGAATACAATCAAGTCTTTTGTTATCGTACTCGCAGCAGGTAATCCAGCCAAGATTCGACAAATACCAGTCGTTATCTCCCAGGACCAACAATCTTGAAGTGGCTGTCAGCCAATCAGCGGCGGAACTAGCCTACACACCATAGTTCATCATGGGCCCACTAACCCCCAGTCTAGCCGGCAGCCCAGCCTATTCCCATGAGCACTGAGACACAGACCAGGCTCAGTCAAATTCATAATATTGAGGCCTGCATGCCCGGTCCGGCCCATTCAGATAAAGCATATATCATTATTTTCAAAAAATGCAATTATTGTCTTAGCATATTAACTTGTATACCTACTTTAAATGAGAAATAATGTCACGCACTTGTGTATTGCTGAGGATTTGGACTCATGAGTCATGAAACATTTTGGGTCAACATTGTCATATTGGATCAAACTCTGGATCGGACATGGTTTGGTAAATTTGTAATCTTACACCTAATACTACTTACTATGATTTCTTGTTCTCATAGCATTGCTGAAGTTTATTGTTGAAGTGTCCTATATCATTTATTAACATATTTACCTGTTTACACATCGGGTTGCCAAGTAAAAAAAAAAAAAAAAAACAACGCTTAGCGACAAACTAAAAAAAAATAGCCTTTCCATGTCCGCCCAGCACCCATGAAAAGGCTTCAAATTTATACCCAGCCCAAGCAATCGGAAGAATTGACTGGGCATCCATGGGTGCACCCGTTCCATGGCGAACACTGCTACACACATTTTGCAAATAAGTAATTGAACAAACGATAAAGTTTTGAAACAAAGCTGTTTGATTAATTCCTGTTTTTTCAATATCGGCCAAGGATTATAGTGGCTCTCTAAGTTCAAAGCCAATACAAAGGCGAAACGTTCCCTTTAAAGTTTAATTAGCTTTACGCGTTTCTATCGAAGTGTTGACGGATTAAAATCTTGGTGTAAGCTTTCACAGACTAAAATATTCTGCAGTCTTGCAAACGCAGCGATATTTAATTAACCCGCGCCCGGCTGGGCCTCCGAGAAAACTTCGCCATGGTGGTGGTGGTGGTGGTGGTGGTGGTGGTGGGGGGGGTCAAAATGACCCGTCTAACTCGAAAACGAAAAGAGATAGAAAGACGCGGAAAAAAGGCGTTTGCAATCTCTCAACGTGTAAATTCGAAGTTACAGAGACCATTTTTAGCTAAGGTCAATATTGAGGTCACCAGAGGTCACCAAATGTCAAATTTCACAGTTTTTGGACTTCGCTTCGAACAACCCCGTATATCTCGTGAACCATGATAGATAGGAACAAACGGAAAAAAGCAATCGAAAGCTAATTAACAATTTGCAATCGCATCTCGAATTTTTCTCAATATTGAGCTCAGATCAATAGTTAGGCCTCCAGAGGGTCATCGGAAAGGTCAAAAATGCAGGTTTTTTGGTATATTTTTTTTCCCTAATAACGTTTTTATCTAATAATGATAGAGCAATGACTTTAACACATCGTGTTCGTCCTCGACAAGGCGCTTTGAATAATATACATGGTGACCTTTCCAAGGTCAATTTCAAAATGTAACCTCAGGTCAAGGTCCAATTTGGGTGACCCTGGGTGAGGTCATGTTGGCATATGGGTCGATGCGGCCAGACGAGACCAAACACAGAGGTGGTCAACCGATTGTCTCTATCTCTTTTCTATCAAAAGTTAATAAGGCAAATATTGTGATGACCTCAGATGACTCTCAAATGACCTTGTTGAGATCAATGAGCACAACTGCCAACCTTGATCATCCGTTATTCTTTTATGCTTGCAGTGGCCTGGTAACCAGGGCGTCGGCCACGAAATTTTGAAGTGGGGGGACGGGACACTGGGGATCCAGCGTCGGTTTAGGGGCAACTTTTTGGGGCAATGCACATCATTTTTTTTCTCACGGATTTTGGGGCCTTGTTCACCTTTTTGGTATTAGAGCCTTAAAAGCATTAAAAAACGAATACTTTGCAGCATCACATCTACGGAATGCGGATACACATTGTAAGTAGTAATAACGTTTATCCTCCAAACCACTCGCAGGGGTGTCGCCCGAAGTTAAGTGGGGGTCAGCCTGAAATGACGAAAAAAGCTTCTTCTTTGGCAGCATTTCAATGTGAATTGTCATGTTATAGTAGGTAATCTACTGAAATTATTTTAAGCGCCGCGAAGCGGGCGCGAAATTTTTAAAATCGGATATGCCCTGACAAAACCCAGAAATATAGACGGTGGGCCTCCGGACTTGTAGAGGATAAGTGGCTAAGACAAATTTGTATAAGCAATTGCGAAAACTTGCCACAAAGCGGCGTGAAATTTTCCAGTTTGTTTTACTGCGGATAGCTGGATTTTGACTACTGCAAAGGCATTTGACGATCAATTTGTTATTTTTTCCTGATCAACTTGTTAACTTGTACAGGTTTTTCTCGCAAAGGCAAAGCCATTATACATGATAAACGATTGCCTTTTTCTTGTGAGGCTTGCATCATTTGGGGAGGCAAACAGGCCCACTTTATGCCTGGGGGCACGGCTCTAAATTGCCCCCGGATCCCGCCAGTGCTGGTAACGATCGTAAACCATTTTGAAAGGCGCGAAGAGGCCAGCTTACGACTTTTACGCGCATAAATGGTCCCTGTGTATCTGGAGGAGCTTGGGGAGATGGTTCGGGGATGGAGATACAGGGTCCTGGCCTGGTTCCCACTATTAATTAGATCTTCGGTCCAGCAAGCTGGACACCACTGGAGCAGGTTCAAGGGTGCTGATGTCGTGTCTTGCCGTTCGCGTTGCCTTTTTCGGAGGCTGGACAGGGCAGACTAGCTAACATTCCGCCTAAAAGTTTTTATGAAGGGAACGGGCCCTGGGGCAAGCAATTACTGCCAAGGAAAGGCTCTGTCATACACTTAATTGATTGAATTTCCTCATTTTCGAATTTTATATAAGCAATAACAAAACTTGTGTCATCCCACGAAGCGGCACGAAATTTTTCAATTTTGCAATGTATAGCTGGAGTTTGACTGCTGCAAAGGCAATTTTTACGATAAATTGTTGACGTTTTAGGAGGCCAAAAGACATGTTGCCCCCTTTTAAGCTGTTGGGGGGGGGGCGTGGCCTGGTTCCACCTGGATCCGCCAGTGGGGATGGACCCATAAGTCCATATTTTCAAGTCAATCTGTCGCTGGCGAACTCTACTGGCGGCTAGACCCAAACTATCATATGCAGGTGAACACGGATTTTTACCGGTGTTTAATTTACACTTGAAACTCTACATGGCTCGATTTTCATGGTCTAGAGGTCACCAAATTCGAATCTGTTGTTGAGTCTAGACGCTACTATCAATGATGGTGAACAGATTTCACAATGTTAATCTACGCCTTATCTGGATACCGATTTTTATAGAAATATAAGGGGTCTGCCAAATCTCGAATCTGTCGCTAGCGGACTCTATTAGCGGCTAAACACACAACTATCATATGTAGGGTGAGTCAGATTTTGCCACGTTCGTTTCGCCATGTTCTATCTGGACACCGATTTTCAAGGCAATTTAAGGGGTCCGCCAAATCTCGAATCTGTCGTTGGCGAACTCTAATGGCGTCTAGACAACAAACTATCATATATAGGGTGAAACATTTTTATCGATTTTACTTTACATCTGAAACTCTATTTGGACACCAAATTTAATGGAAATATAATTGGGTCCGCCATTCTTTGCTCTTTCTGTTTTACAAAGCTAAATCAGATGTATCGAATTTGAGTCGTCCCAAAACTTCTGCCCCGCATCGTTTTGAGCAATGACAAAAATATTTGGCAAATAATATAGATTCTTAGCCTAAATACCTTAATTGCAGTTCTAGCGGGGGGCAGCCCCTACACTTTTTATGAGTGGGGGGCTGGGTCCCTGCTTCCCCCCCCCCACCAGTGGCGACGACCCTGGCCCTTCATCTCCGTTTGAGACCTGGCTCTCAGCGCCAAGGGGCCTATAGAGTATGGAATCAAGTCCTTGGCCAAATCCTGATTAGGCCGTTGAGCTGAAGCTGATCCAAAGGTCTTTCACACAACACAAGGACCCTCCTAGTCTATCAGAGAGCCCTATGGGCAGGAGGAAGAGCCCTTTCAAGGGCTCTCTCAGAAGTCATTCAAACTAGTCGTTAAACTAGTCAAACTACTAACAGTCATTCTAACTAGTCATTCAAACTAGTCTAGTCGTTTTCACGATGGATTATTTTGCGCGAAATGTTTTGAAATGTTTTAGTATTAAAGTTTTAGTATACGATATATTCCAAGAAAAAATAGGTTAGGTTAATAGGTTAGGTTAGGTTTTAGGCGATATTATCATTATTCAAGAGTTATGGAAATTAAGTGTTATCTAGAAAGCTGGTTTTAGTTGATGTTGAAACATTATGTTAAACCCTTGTTTTTTCATTTTTTTCACCATATATTTATATTGGAAGATTAGCATTTGACCTGACATCAGGTCATCAAATATTTAGATATCACCCTGAAACTTTCAAAACATATTTATGGCGTGTTTTCTCTTACATATATTCCGTTTTTTTTTTAAACGTCAAAGAAAAAATAAAAAACTTGCTTCATTTTGTGAAAAATAGTTTTTCAAAAAATTTCGATTTCCAAAATTCAAAATTTTTGAAATTCGAGATTGCTATCTGAAAGAACAACCATTCTCTATTGATGTCAGTTTTCGCTTTTATGTTATGTTTAACCCTTGTTATTAATTTTTCACCATATATTTATATTGGAAGATTAGCATTTGACCTGACATCAGGTCATCAAATATTTAGATATCACCCTGAAACTTAAAACATATTAATTGGCGGTGTTTTCTCTACATATATTCCGTTTTTTTTTGTTTTTTTTTAAAACGTCAATAAAATGTATCAATTTGTGAAAAAAATAAGGTTTTTCAAAATTGTCGATTTCAAAATTCAAAATTTTGGAAATTTCGAGATTTTTGCCGTCTGAAAGAACAATCAATTATCTATCGATGTCTGTAATTCCCTCTAAGCCACTCCATTCAACCAAAACTCTCCGACGAGTGCTTAACGCATGCACGGAATTTTGTGTCAAAACGGCCCGAACACGGCCCCCCCTAAAAACTGTCTGGGACCCCTCCTAATGATTTAATTTTGGAAAAAAGTAACAACCATTTCGATGCGCAATGAAATGATAGGAAAAGTCAGCAAGTTTAAAGATTGTGGGTTGAGTTATGAATGAACTGTACGCGAAAAACCTCAAGGGAGGCCGATTCGCCCCCCCCCGACAGTAATAGGGTTAGACCGCCTTCCGTCATAAAACTTCGTCTTAACTTTTTTAACATTCTTGATGTGTTTTCGAGACGTCACGAAAATTAGATCGGATACAAGTTCAGGGGGTGTCATCCCTTCAGCGGCCTTACGCTTGGCGACCACTATGACATCACTGCCTAGTGACCAATAGTATGCCACCACGTAAGGCGACCACTATGTCGTCACCGCCTAGCGACCAATAGTATGGCACCACGTAAAACAGAAGCGAAACGATTGCTCGCTGGCGCAGAAAGCAAATAAAGCTGTGAAGTCTCCCAAGACCCATCGTATGTGTTTATTCAATTATTTTTATCCGTATTGCATTGTAAGTTTGCTTTAATTTCACTTTGATGTTGAAAGGTATGTCATCTTTGCGCCCAGAAGACATTTCCAAGTTTTGCTTCGTGCAAATAGCGTCTTTTTTAAACCTTAACAAGAGAGTGGTTTACTTGCTGAAGTGGTCGTTGGATACAACCAGTATGGGCCAGCGACACCTACCTATGGCCCTTGGGCCACCTGAGTCCCACTGGCACGTTGCCCTTGTCGTTCTCACCCTTGCCCACTTGACAGGGCGGGAAAGAGGCTCTAAAATGGAGGGGGACTGCCTGCTCTTGAGGCCTCNACAACAACTCTCAGCAATTAATATCGTCGGATGGTGGTACCTAGTAGATGGTCTTAAGCAAATTAATGCCAATCCCCAGAAATAAAGCGCCCTGTTTGAATATCCATGTACCTAAATTAGTGGATATTAATTGGGACTTAAAACATTTGTGGCGGAAAAGAAAGGACTCGCTGCAAATAATACCATAGCTGTTTTTACTACCGCACAGAAGATGTCGCATCAGCGTCATTTTTCTGTCATTTTTTTGGGTGTTTTCGTGACGGCACAACTACAAGGACATGAGCTTAATTGTTTTAGTTTTTAATTATTTCTGAGCTCATTTCAAATTAGTATGATTTTTTGTTTGAATTTACATTATGAAAAATTATCCTTGTTTTTATGAACCCAAAATATTGGTACCTTACAAAATTGTCCCACACCCCATTGAGACATGTTTTGGTTTGGTCTGGACTTCGCACACCATGTTTTCCAAGATCTAAAAACAACCCATGTTTTTACGACCGAATCCAAAAAAAAAAAAAATACAATTCAACATCGTACATCTATTTGTGATTGGCGGTCGGGTGATGCTGGTCGAGAACATACTGCCTCGAACCATATCACCCTAATGGTCCTCCCAGTATGACCCACATTCTAGCTTCCAACCGTTTGCCTTATCAGCTCCTATTGCCTCACGTTGTACGTTGCCAGTCATGAGCTGCGACGTGCGGCCGCTGCAACGTCGGCGTTGACGTAACCTGCGCCGCAGCGCCGCCGGAGGACTGCCACGTGACGAGCGTCGTACTCTGTATAAACACCCCGTGCCATGATGCGCCAGCGGAGCAGCCTTGGCAGCCATAACAGAGTGCATCACCGCGCCAGGCGCACCATGTCAAGGCCACAGACGCGCCGAGCCACGGCCACTGGGTCAGCAGTCAGCGCAGCCGGAAAATGGGTCAGCAGCGGGCTGGTATCTGCCGTGACGCCACTCACCCCTGCGGCCGCGCCTGTCCAGCCCAGCCCTGCCTCCCGCCCCGCTCAGCAGCCTCGGGCCCCTGGAGACGGTGACGGCGAGCGGTGGACAGGGCAGAGCCGCAGTGGCGCGCCGTGACGGACACAGTGGCGCGCTGACGCGCGGGCAGGGGGAGTTGTGCGATGGCAGGGGGAGGTGTACGATGGCAGGGGGAAGTGCGATGTTGAGATGATGTGCTGGCGTTGCACAGGGGATTGTCCCAGCGCGGAGATGAGAGAAATGGCCGTAGAGGGTCAGGGCTAAGTTGCGTGGCCTGGTTTCGGGTGTGATGCTTTGCGTTTTGTGACATTTATGAAGTGGTGGGCTTTACTTTGGTCTACTACATTCCTGCCTAACACTCAGTCATTTATTTTGTCACACAGTATTTAAACATATAAAATATAAACATATAAAGCATATAAACATGCAGTCCTTTACTTTGCTACTCCGTTTCTAACGAAACAAGTAACGGAGTAACGAATGAACGAGATCGTTACTCCGTTACTTTGTTCAGTAGGGGAGAGTGCCCACCAGCGAACATGGTGCCTACAGTGAACAGGTGCCCCTCCTGCCTATATTAGTAATGTCGTACTTCATCGATGTCGGTGGTATAGTAGCTGACACTAAGCGATGATGCTTAAAGTTGTTAACAACAATGGCTGCTCTCATTTGATTCTGTTAGGATGCGAACAGTTAATTGTCGTGTTTGCCGTTCTTTTTATTAGTGTTTTTTGTTTTCCAGAAACGTTATATTTTTATATTTAGTGAAATTACCTTTAGTGACACCTTTTGCGATGTCTATTGAATAATTTAGATGTCATAGTATACAACAGCCATTTAATTTTTCCTCATTTTTTAAATATGTCTTATGTCCACCAGTAAACAGGGTGGGTGCCCACTAGTGAACAAATATTCACTGGTGGATCTTCAAACATAAACTTTTCGACAGTGAACAGTACACTTTTTTCGACAGTAAACTTTTCCACGAATGGCTCTACGGCTATGACCTAGGGAATCCTCATGTTCCATGAGGACCCTATTTCGTTACGCATTCAGAGTTTGATTTTATTATTGTCAAGTGTCGAGTGTCAATAGACTGTCAAAAGGCATCAGGTGAGCCTCAGCAGAAAACCCCACCGCCCACCTATTCATGGTGAAAGTCCCGGTAGTCCCCTATTCACTGGTTGAATACCCTGTTCACTGTTAATACCTCCCCTGTTCACCGATGGATACCCATTCCCACCAGTGAACAGGAAGGTCCCAAAATGAAAATAAGTTTATAAATCAGATTCGTATTGAGCTAAATTAATTTGCTTCTGGGTACTCCTTAGGATTATTGTATGCAATAAATACACAAAGTTTCAGATCTCCAGGACAAAACAGAAAACCAGTAGACTGATTTTTCAAATGGGGTGTTCGCTGGTAGACAGTACACTCTCCCCTATTTTTATTTTTTATTTTCAGCATAACGCAGTAACTATCTCGTTCGTCCGCTACACTGTTACTAGTTCCGTTAGATAACGGAATTGCAGAGTAGCGAGAGCTACCCACCAATGCATTTATGTATGCATGGGTGAGATGAATCGCACTGATTCGCACTCACTTTGCCAGTCATGGTTGTCATGCAGGCAGGGATAATATAATACAAGATAGGCAGTGTTTCTAGATGGTGTCAAATATACGTCGCTTATTGAAGAAACGGACTTACGCAAAATTACTTCTCGTTCCCAATGCTTATCAGCATTGCCATTAAGTATTTCATAATTTTGTGTGAAGCATTGAATAATATCTCGATCCCAATGTTTATTATTCACATACAAAGTGTAATTGGTCTAAGAACTCACCTTACTTTTAATACAGCGTTCTGAAGCCATGCACAAACCTTTCTAAAGTACAAAAGAATGTCTCGATTACAGTTGAATCCTATTTGAATAGAATGTTTATTTTTTAAAGTTGTTAAATCTACTCCTATTGAAGTCAAATATACAAAACATATGTGTATATATATTTTTTTTAATTACAAATATATGAATATACGTTTGTATTAAAAACTGAATATAGAGGAGGGGGAGAGAGAGAGAGAGAGAGAGAGAGAGAGAGAGAGAGAGAGAGAGAGAGAGAGAGAGATAAAGAGAGAGCGAGAGAGAGAGAGAAGAGAGCGCGCGAGGAGGACGAGGCGGAGAATGCAGGGGCCGGAGGGGCAAAGAGAAGAGAGGAGAGGCAAGGGATGAGAGAGAGGAGAGAGAGAGAGAAGAGAGAGAGAGAGAGAAGAGAGAAGAGAGAGAGAGAGAGATGAGAGAGAGAGAGAGGGAGAGAGAGAGAGTGAGGAGAAGAGAGAGAGAGAGAGAGAGAGAGAGAGAGAAGAGAGAGAGAGAAATAATGCAATGATGGAATGATGGAATGATAGATATAGAATAGATAAAACAATAGCTGCATCTATTTATTAAAAAAACAAAAACAAATCATGACTCAAATCTAGACTGGGCTCGCTGATCATTAAAAAGGAATGTTAATTCGTCGTTAAAGCACAAGTTAACCCTCGCCCTGGTGGGTTCATTTTGACCCCCCTGAGGTTTTTCCGGAATAGCGGAAAAACGAATTTTGTACAGCTGTTTGAACATAAATTTTTCACACTTTGTAAAACAAATTGTCTTCAGTTCATTTCAGGTCAGGTCACCAGGTCACGTAAAGTACCTTCCAAAATGTTTGTGATCGTGCCAAAGCCACAGTCTTTTTGCCCTAAAGATTTGAAATCTTGCAGGATTTCATACGGATATTAAGTACATACAATTCAGTATATCTCAGATTTTTTGTATCGCATAGTTGACAAAAGGTCAAGTTCAATTTCCTGACCTCCCCATTATAAGTGAATGGGAAAATAAACAATTGCTTCCTATTCAGAAAATATGCAATTGGATCAGGCTGAATTCTTTCAGAATCATGTTATCTTAGCTCATTCTGGATGACCAAGGTGCAAGTTTTGCTCCGTGATCTCTACTAGGCCATCAGAGGTCATCTGAGATCATCAGCAATGATTTGCTAATAACTCTTGATGGCAGAGAGTTAGAGACAAGCGGATCACACTGCTGTGTTCGTCTCGTCTGGCCGCGTCGCCCCATATGTAGGATGACCTGAGATCAAATTTTTTAATTGACCTTATCTGGTCTCCATGTATATGTTTCAAAGCGTTTTGACGATAAAAACATGATGGTGTTAAAATAAATGCTTTATCTTTTTTAGATAAAAAAGTATTCAGGAAAACAAATTCTATCCAAAACTGCATTTTTGACCTTCGATGACATCTGGAGCCTAAACTATTGATCTGAGCTCAATTTTGAAGACACCAAGGGCGATTGCATTTTTGGTGAGATTAAAATTATTTATGTTTGTTCCTAGCTATCATAGTTCACGAGATATGCGGGGGTTGTTCGAAGCAAAGTTCAAAAGCTGAGAAATTTGACCTTTGATGACCTCTGGTGACCTCAATATTGACCTGAGCTAAAAGTGGTCTCTGTTACTTCGAATGTGTAGTTGAGAGCCTTCGATTTTGTTTTCCGCGTCTTTCTATCACTTTTCGTTTTCGAGTTAGAGGGGGGTCATTTTTACCCCCCCCCACCATGGCGATGTTGAGTTGTCTTGGAAGTCCACTAGGGCGCGGGTTAAAGTAAAAATCATTGCGCACAGTCTCTGATTGTGATTGGTTAGGATACAATTGTGAAAAAATACGTCATTCAGTTACATACGTGACATAATAAGCTTGCCAAAATCAGGGTGACAAAATGACCATTGCATTTTGCTACCTAGGATTTTCGACTGGGGGGCTTTGTGTACCCTGCCCTTCCGGATTCTGTCGCCCCTAGGTAAATTTAAATATGTACATCAAATTACAAGCAACCTCCTCTGTCGTCCTGCTTGAAAGTTATAAACGCACAATCGGCCACACAGTATGTTACGTGTATTTGTACGATGCCAGTATTTAA
>VOPJ01010749.1:0-14873 GCA_014673585.1 Semibalanus balanoides
CAGACCTGGAGCGGCTCGTGCGCTTTCTTGAGGACATGTTTTGGTTTTCAGCGTTACTCGGCTTTCAAAAGGAAACAGTTTCCATTATTTAACCGTTGTAGATGCGAGTCTATAATTTTCACAACCTTCTTTACTTTTTTGTGGACATGTTGATTTTTTTTTCACAATTGCGCATAAGCGCATCCATGGACGTTTTTGGGAGGCATTTTGAGTCAATAATATTTCTTCAAAATATGAAAGATAAGAATTTCAAACTCGGGAACCTTCTTCGCTGTTCTAAGCACATTTTTTTTTGCATATAGGCGAATCTAGGAACGGGTTTTGAGGGCAAGTGTACAGTGTTCACGTACATCGTGTTTTGAAACTCAAAACGTTATTTTACTTTGTTTTGTGCAGTGCAACAACATCTGCATGGATCACAATTGTAATTGGTGGCATAGGCGATTCTAGGGATAGGATGCAAGCACACGACCCAATGTAATAGGCGGCTCCAGGGATGAAAATAGTGGAAAATTTTGAACCCACGGCCTGTAACTACATAGCAAAATATATCAGCTTGAAACTTGGTGATCTGTTTTAGCAATGCCTGGTAGTCATACTTTCATTTTTCCCCCAAGGGCGACTCCAGGGACGGATTTTGTGGGCATGTGTTTGACTCCGTTCACACCCACTGTGCTTAGTGACCCTGAACGCTATTTTGCAGTGGGTTATTTCATGCAATATCATCTGGATGGTTCACAATTGTATTTTAAGACATAGGTGGTCCCAGGGATGGAATTAGGGGGAATTGTGGACCAATGGCGTGACACTACATAACAAAATATATGAACAAGCAAAGATAAAGATAACACAAGACAAGGCTCAATTTACCTTCCCTTCCCTCCTGAGCACGCTACTGCACAAATTAAAAGTGCTATAATCCACTTTCCCATGCATACGCATATAACGATAAGCATCTAAAACAGAAATCAAAGCGGCAAAAATATTATAGTGACATCTTTAGATATACCTCAATTGGAATTGCCTGAGGACTCCATTGGGTTATTTTCCCGAACTTAACAAATATTATATGTTATTGTTAGAGCATACACTAAGGTGGCGAAATCCAACGACATGAAAACATTGCGTTCAAACAACGTCCCAGGGCAACTAATCTATAAATGCATGCTTTCACCAAGTTTTCCCTTCCTGTATCCGACCGTGATATTTTCGTTTTAAAATACAGGAATGTAATTCAAGCTGCAAGAAACTGAATTCCGTTTTCCCAGGAAGAATTCAGTCCAAGCGGCTTCCGAGATACGAGTAAGGGGGGGGCAAATAATCCCCCCTCCCGACAGATTATATACTTTGTATCCCTTCCAGAATAGGGCTAACACGCGCACTGGGGAGGGGTATGCCACTAACCGCGCACTGGAGGGGGAGGGACACCTAAGAGCCCCCTGAGATCTCAGAAGGATGGAGAGCTAAAATCATTCCAAACTTAAAGGGTCAGGTAAGGTGCTTAATTCGACTCAAATTTGCTGAATTTTTGGGACCTTATGATCAAAATCGTAAATGGTCAAACGAGGTCACGGGAAGGTAAAATCTGGCCAAATACTACCATTTTGGGAATTTGACCTCTGTGACGTCACAGGTCATCATCAGTGTGTCTTAACCCTATTCCCTGCGGGCGGCCAGAATTACGTTTGAACCTGCGGGTGGACAGATTCTGCCCTTCCCCAGAGATCTCGAGAACCGCTCGGCCGATTTCAATGGGACGAAAACCATTCGAATCTTCATGACAAAATCTTTCTTTAGAGATCCCGAAGTTTTTTTTTGTTCAAAATGCGACAGGATGCAAAAAATACGAAATTTGTTGGAGTTTTTTTAAAGTTCATTGCGGCAATGTGATTCAACCGATTTTCATGCACGAAACATTTTTGAGCTTCAAATGTCATGGTCTTAAACATATGAAAGAAACAATTACCAAAAATGAAAAATAATAGGCGTACTCAGGGATGAAAATGTGGAGATTTTCTGATAACAAATATGTGCTGTTTGTGAATGTTTGGGACGATAGGAACGTCACATACGGGCTTTATTGCTGTAATTTGTAAAATATAATATATTGCTTGTAGGCGGATCCAGGTAAACAACGTGGGGGCACCATGTGCGAAACGCCTTTTATCATCTTACTAATTTGAAGTTGATGAAGTTGGACCTAATTTGACGGAAGATATCGCCTTCCATTTGATGTACCTGAAGGCGCCTCTGCCCCCAAATATGTATAATCCAAGTATGTATGATTTATATAGCAGTGGCATAGTTTCTGACGCTTTTATTTCACCCCAAACTACGAAGGCAGTATGCGGCGCACAACCGCATTCGTATCGACCTCCCTAAAACATGAGCCTGGAGCCAGGCTCTGCTGAGCGGATTTCTTATATCAAAATTTAACAGAACATTCTGTCGTTCATTCAACTCCCAGGAAAGTCAAAAGTTTCAAGGCCGATAGGACGTAACGGTTAAAGAGGACACTGCCACCTTCCAAAAATTTCCTCAAAATGTTAACGCCATTTGTGGTGCAAAATACGAAGTTAATTGCTTGCTGAAACCATCGAATTATGACATTCGTTTCTCACAATAAGTGATTAATTTCATAAAAAATACTTTTATATTTGGTCTGATGACGTCATATGATGGGAATTTTTGGGAATAAAGAAAACTCCTTCACGCTGCCATTAAAAATTTTGACTAGTTTATGGCTAATGTATTGCCAAACGTAATAACCAGTCGACTGTAATCAACATTTAGTAATAAAGAGAGATTCGACGACACTCGGACTCAGGGCCCCCATTCAAATACATTGGGGACTGGGAATGTTACAGATGTCAAAATCAAACTCGAATTTTTCTGTAATTCGACCTCAGTGGCTGTTTTAACTTATACCATGCATAATTGCAATGCCAGGCACGCAAAATGGCTATCTCAACTCAAATATAATGTTAAGGTAGCAGTGTAAATTTCGTAAATTTCGCCGGCTGCTTAAGAAGCAGCCGGCGAAAAACTACGGGGGGTGGCCAGAATCTGCCACCTGCAGGGAATAGTTGTGTTTGCTGATGAACATTGACATTGGCTACCAAATGGTGTTTGAATCGTCCCGATCTGACTGCTGATTCCGAAAATATCGCTTCGCCGACCTTGATTCTGGCCGCCATCTTGGAATTCAAATTAATATAAGTCAAAAATTTACCGACCGATTTATATTTTTTACGTCAAACGATCCACTATATTGTGTTGTCGTAAATGTCACATAAAAACACCGCCCTGAGCTCCTTTGTTTTCGAGATTTTCACGAAAAACATGTGGGGGGCACAAAAATGTCCCTCTAGTCCGCGTGTTTAGGTGTAAAAGCAAATAGTTGAGTGCTCATCGAGGCGCCTTCCGCAGTAAGATCATGCGATCTAGAACCAATCGATGTTTAGCCAGAAAATCGTCTGGATAGGATCTATGGTATAGATTGGAGATAATCATTGTTTTTAAGTCCCTCGTTGTTTGGTTCCACTTCTACAGTTTTACGGTAAACATAATCATGAAACTTTTTCCGCGAAATTTGTCGAGACGTGGCCACCGATCCTTCCTGTTAGAGACAGTTCATTAATGACCCACGGTGGAGATCTTTGGCATATTTTTCGACGAACACCTCATCTTGACTTCACACTATAGCACCCCTAACCATATAAATGCAGTAGCATTCTCATCTGCCTGCCCCAGGGGCGGTAACTGCTACATTTCGAAGTTCTGCCTACCCTGGTCAGTGCTACGGTTACCTCACATGCCTGTTATTGCCTGGCTGAATTTGGCGACGGGTCGGAGAGGGGCTGAGTAATATCATGCCAAGGATCGCGATATCACGTTTAAACAAAGGAATATTCAGTTATGAGACCAAGAACCCGTTGCCCCGGCGCCGACTTCCAGGGAAACTGAGGTGCTTTACAAAAGCCAATTCAATTTAATAAAGAACATAACCGTCATAGTCTAATAATACAGCATTCTAAAGCGGCAGAGTTACGAACGAAAAACCGAAAACGTCCCACGTCAGTCATATAGCGAGTCAACCGTGTCAAACACTGTAACTCTGCCCGGTGGTAAACATGCCCATAAATTGCGTGTTAATGGTATGACCTGTGGCAGGAGCGCGGTGTAACTCTGCTCCACCGGTGCCACTGCGGCCGAGGTGTGTTATGTATGATGAGGCAGGGTGTCAACACATGGTGATCTCAGGCGTGGGTTACGAGCTGCAGTCAGTGATGGACGGCGATGAGGAGTGTGTCGGCACCAGAAGGCGGTAGGTATGTACATACAGAGACCAACGGACAACGCTACAAAACGGTACAAAGCCAGAGGTAAGGATCAGTGGCAAACAGCCGCGGTACATATACAGTGGTACGGAGACGACCAGCGGCGGTCCAAAACAGTAGTACGGGGACCAGCGGTGCAAAACAGTAGTACGGGAACCAGCGGTGCAAAACAGCACGGTAAAATGTCACGTCAGCAGTGTTATAGTACTGCCGCATATTGTTACAGGGGGCAGAAATGAGTGCCACAGATCAGTGGCACAATACAGAACATGGTGTATACTCAATACTCATGTGTACAAATGAACCCCCTGGGCAATATTTTGGACTTCATGGGGCGTCAGAAATGTCGGTCAAGTGGCTGAAATGATAAAACAACGTCTGGTTGGGAATTCCTCAACGTTATACTCAAATAAATGAACTACGATAGGAATGTTATATTATTTCTTAAACAAAATATCGAAATTTCACGCATCACCATTGTGCCGGGAGAGTCCTATCAAATTTGTGACGTGAGTGATAATTCACGAGACTTTAAAAACTGTCTTCTATTTACGGCTTGGTAATACAGTTGCTTGTTGGTTCTGGTGTGTATTGTTGATGGGCTTGGTCATTTATTATATTGCCATTTTCCACCAAACCATACATTGACTATATTGCGTGAAATTCGCGCGCCATTTCGATGACGTTTGACCTTCCGGCTAATATCGGCCATTTTCTGATGACTAATAGCGCAGCATGATAGTTATCCCACATCGCATCAGCTTCATGGTCGGTCCAATGAGCCCGATTATATCCCATAGTAGTGAGCTGTCCAACTATACATATTGCTCGTGATATCTCTTTATGCGCTGTTTAATTGCAAACAGGTGAACACATTCACATGTCAACCTAAAATCGGTTTGCAAACATGAGTGTCGGTAACTGGGAAAATTGGAAGGGTATACCAAGTGAACATCCTTCAATCGCATGCAGTAAGATGACTTTGATGTTTTGTAGGAATGGTGTGTACCAAAACAATAAGCAAGACGGTAATACAATGTATGTGAAACTGTAATTCTTGGATTTGTACCGGTTTTCAAATAGGCATCTCTTCCCAAAACCAAATGAAAACATCTGCTTTGCATCCAACTTCCCAAATAAATTGCATTGCATTAATTCTGGCATCATTGGAAGAGTTTCACGCGGGTCGCGTAACTACACCATGCCTTGAGAGATTCTGATTCTTTCAGCGTTCTATAGCTGTTGCTGCCATGGGTGTCGTTTTCTATAGGCCTGGCATAGGGTACCCTACCAATAATGCCACATTTTAACACAAGGCCTATATGGCGTTGCATGGTAAGAATAACTTTAAAATCTTAAGTTAGGACTGGAGCCCTACCAATCATTTTCAGAAGACATCGCCCCTGGTTGTCCCCGTATGACGGACCACCAATGGGTGGCAGGTAATCGATAACGTCCTGTTCACACTGCAGGTCATTTGATGTCGCTCGATAGACTGTGCTCTGATCTCATCATCTCAGGTCCGTTAACTGAAGGTCATTTGATGTCGCTCGAGTAGACTGTGCTCTGATCTCATCATCTCAGGTCCGTTCACATGCAGGTCATTTTGATGTCGCTCGATAGACTGTGCTCTGGATCATACGGAATTCATGTCCTGTCACACTGAAGGTCATTATGATGTCCGCTCCGATAACTGTGCTCTGAGTTCTCATTCATCTCAGGTCCTGTTCACACAAGGTCATTGATGTCGCTCTGATAGACTGTGCTCTGATCTCATATCTCAGGTTCTGTTCACACTGCAAGTCATTGACGTCGCTCGATAGGACTGTGCTCTGATCTCATCATCTCAGGTCCTGTTTCACACTGAAGTTCATTTGACGGCGCTCGATAGGACTGTGCTCTGATGCAATTCATCTCAGGGTACTGTTCCACACTGCAGGTCATTTTCGATGATCGCTCGGAAGGGACTGTGCTCTGATCTCATCATCTCCAGGTCCTGTTCACACTGCGGTTCATTTGACGTCGCTCGATAGATGTGGCTCTGTCTCACTCAAACTCAGTTGTCCTGTTCACACTGCAAGGGTCATTTGACACGTCCGCTCGATAGGCTGTGCTCTCCTGCTCATCATCCTCAGGTACTGTTCACACTGCAGGTCATTTGGGGGACGTCGCCTCAATAGACTTGTTGCTCTGATCTCATCATCTTCAGGTCCTGTTCAACACTGCAGGTCATTGACGTCGCTCGATAGACTGTCGCTCTGATCTCATCATCTCAGTCCTGTCACACTGCAGGTCATTTGCGTCACTCGATAGACTGTGTCTGATCTCTCACATCAGGTACTGTTCACACTGCAGGTCATTTGATGTCGCTCGATAGACTGTGCTCTGATCTCATCATCTCAGGTACTGTTCACACTGAAGGTCATTTGATGTCGCTCGGTAGACTGTGCTCTGATCTCATCATCTCAGGTCCTGTTCACACTGCAGGTCATTTGACGTCACTCGATAGACTGTGCTCTGATCTCATCATCTCAGGTACTGTTCACACTGCAGGTCAAACTTTACTCATCAAACTACACCGGACAGCTGGCATTAGACGGTCGGATGATCACGGGAAGTTGTGTCCATGCTAAGCCAAACAAAGCCTAACAAACCTCTAATCAAAATGACGTTAAATTAATTTATGGTGAAACTCCTCATCAAATAGCACATGCATCACATTAAACCAGTAATCAAGTTGTTATATTGTCCAAGAATAGAATGATAAAAGCAGGATTGTAAACTGTCAATGTTAGTGATTTGAGGTGGAGCTAGAAAATAAGCCATGAGAATTTTGTGATATCAACTTAAGCAATTAAACAACACAATAAACTTAACCCTCGCCAGTGTAGTGTAGGGGGGGGGGGTGTGTGGATGCCACGCCCTCGGATTCCAGAGTAACTTACGTTAAATAATTGAACGATCGCGATGGAACTTTCAGTACCCTATTTTGCATCACTTTGCACATGTACTCTGACAATTTTTGAACTCTCTAACCCGCTATGACCCATTGACCTTTGACCTGTTCTTAAGGGTCGTGTTTTTGCGAAACTGGGCCGTCCCGTAGTAACGGATCCATGAAACAGTGCATTTTCCAGAGTGTTTGTTGTTTCAGGTGAGCATATTGCCAAAGGTGGTTTCTAGGGATTGCGATCCAGAGACTATCTGATGGGGCTGGGGCACCCAGGCGTTGTCATTCAATTTCTTCCAAATGTCTGGTTGGGTGATGCATTTTTGGACTTTCTCATGGGTACTGGGGCTGGGCATGGGTATGGCAATTTTGGAACATGTCGCTAATTAGTTATTTTTTACTTGACCAACCAGATGTTTAACCAGGTAAATATGTTTTTTAATGATTATAGGATACTTAAAAACAATGGACTTTGCAAAGGTAATGGCTTGCGAATTTTGTGAAAATAATTATCTGCCTTTCTGAATGGGCCCCAATGAGCATGGGTGTTACCAATATTATTTAATTGAATGGGTTGGTCTGGGTTGGGCTTGATGTTCATGGGTTTCGGCTGGGTTGGCTTTTCCTTTGGTCTCTCTGTTTCCTCGCCCTGTGTTTCGACGCCTTGCTTTTTTCCCTCTTTTCTGGCATCTTTGGGGGCACCGGCGATACCGTTCATCCATATGTTGGGGCACCCCATGGATAGATCTCTGTTGCGATCCTCCGGATTTTTACCTTTTCAGAGGTCAACAGAGGTTTACTGACCTCCGATGCACCTCAGATGTCTTTTTTCGTCTTCTGTCCGTTTCTAGTGCAGTTTGTGACGCTGATTTCAATTATGAGATCCATATAACATGATAGTATGTTCCACTGAGGTCATGCGCTGCCAAAGGTCAACCAAGGTCACTGACCTCAGGTGACCTGACATTATATTTTTTTTTAATTTTGCAGTTTCTAGGTCATTTTGTAATGCTGATTTTACAATTTTGCGTCTATTTAGAATTCTAAGATGTTCTTTAACGATTTTAGCTCGATAAGTTTTCATTTTTTACACATTTACGATTTTACATTTTGGCTTTGACATGACCTCAGAGGACACCTAATGACCCAGGACCTTACAATCAGATGTCATTGGCTTCCTCTCATCACAAGCAACACGCTCGTTTTTAATCAAAGCTCTAGCTCAATTAGGGGTCGAACGCCAAGAGGAGGGGGGAGGGGTCGTACCACCCCCTACACGGTCACGCAGTGATCTTTCCCTACACGGGAGGGCTAAACTTAACGATCAACGCAGGAACATCACCCTTTATCGCAATATTCGTTCCTGGAATGCATAGTTAATTTAAGAAGGGTAATGTTTGGAAGCAATTAAGTGAAAATGTGCGAACAACAGCATCAATGCTAAAGACTTATTTGTATGTTGCCTGACCAGCTTCAAGATCTTATGTTTATCCACAATGGTCGTACATTTAAGCTTTAAGGAAACAGTTCACCTTTAAAAAAAGCTCAGAAATGATTGAGAGAAGCTAGAAATTAATCATCGTGTTACTGATAAGTCATAAATATAAATATGAACTAACGCGGGAAAAGCAAAAAATGATGTCAGTTATTTGGTTCTAATTCCTACTTTTTTCCTCAGAATAATATGAAATCAGATTGCTAAGAAGCACGCTATGTCATCAAAACGTCATCGATTTTGGGGGGATCGTGCCACATACAAGACAGTACTTGCCCAAGTACTTGTTGAAGATGCGGGAAAATACAACGCTTTGAGAACCACCACAATGTATGCTCTAATTAGGTGTTAGTCACCATCAGTAAAAAAATTTCCACCTTTCTGTGGCTCTAAAGTATTTGTGTTTCTGTTGCTAGTTACAAGATTGTTGCGGAGATTAGTTCGAAGTCAACTCACATGTAGCCGTTGATTATTTTTGTTTATCTATGAATGTTGAAAGTTTCTTTAGTTGTGTTAAATATTTTCACGTAACCTAGGTATGATAGCAACATGTGGTCGGATCGCAAAAACGTCTCGGGATCTGATCTATGGGATCTGGATCCCGGATTCGCTGGATCATATATCCACCTTCAAAAAATGTCGAATGGTCCACTGGGATCATAGATTCCGTCTTCAATATTTGTCGACGGATTCCGCCTGGATCCGAGATCACAGGCACCATTTTGCATTGTGATCCACTGGGATCTCAGAAGCCGCATTATACATATTCATATTTTTCGGAACCAATTTTTAAAGTAATTGTCAGTACTTGTCATTCGTTGTTAATGCACTACAGGGTGCATGCCTTTTAGTAGATTTTGTCATCATACTATAATATGGCATAGACATGCCAAGTCGATCCAGTCGGATCCGAGATTCGTTGGGATCATAGATCCATTTTCATTGCTTATAATGGGATCCTGTGGGATCCAAGATGTGTTGCAAAATTTAATCAAAATATCCACTGGGATCCAATATCCACTTTTGTAATTTGTCGTGGGATCCAGTGAGATCAAATATCAAACATTGCGTTTTGTCGAGAGATCCTCTGGGATCATAGATCCTACTTTCAGATCCATGCACATGTCTGGTATATAGTATACCATGTATTGATTTACGACAAATTATACGACAGTGCATACTTTTTCATAATCAGTGCAGTGAAACGAGAGTTATTCCTGAAACCCATGCACGCAAGCAAGATGAAGACGGATTTCGGCCCATCTGTTAGACTAGGTACGTCCGTTCAGAACACTCACTCTGTCTGAATAATGTCGCTGAGAACGTTGCTAGGAATAACGTTTTATAGACGATTTAAGCATCAAAATCACGATAAATACCTCAACAAAGATTATTTTTGCAATCAAGGAAATGAGGTAATGAAACAGTATGTTCTTGTCCAGCACTATCTGTTTCTATCAAACACTTTCCCCAGGTCTTACGTCATCAGTACGTCATAATCATACGTCAAATCAACCAAAATCAGCCAATCAGCGAATGGAGTTACCTAGTACTCTATTCCCCGACTTTTAGGACTGAATATTAAATCATTAAGGGGTTTCTATGAAGATGTAAAAGCTTCTCAAGTCATTTTCGAGTATGGAGAACAACCTGGCTATCTCAACTCGAAATCTCATGTTAAACGTGAACTGTTTTCTTAAAGTACCAACAATTTTCATCTGAGCAACGTATTTTGTCCTTAAAAACCATTCAAATTATTGTTTCCAGAGCGTTTCAACAGAACCTATTTACCGTCCCGTCAGCAGTTGTAGCATAGCCTTCCATGAGCTGTCCGCAAGCACATCAGGCTGTTCAGTATTGTACAGGTTTCCAATGGATAGCTGTTGATGGCGCAGTCGGACATATTATTCTATTAAAATATTAATGAAATCATGCATGATGTAAATGCGTTTATTCTGTACCTTCGAAATGAGCTGTCATCGAGGTCTTGCTGTGACCGCTGGACACTGGTTTAGAAGATAACAATTGGACCTTATTACAATCAGTGACGTTTACATGAGCCGCTAGTAAATCGTGGATACAACTTTATCCAAATAAATTATTTTACATACCTCAAATGACCACGTCTGTGTTCCAGGCTCAAGATCATCTGATACACATCTGAAGCTGGGGTGACGTTCCGAATAAGAGGTGACTGCCTTAGAGCGTATGGTTACGTAGTACCTTTTCCATCTTCATTGTAACATGGCTATACTCATTGCTACATTGTTATAGAAATAACAACATCCGGACCATCATTTTCTCATCTCAAATTTGTCCTGCAGTTCACAAAATTATCTGCTGAGACGGCGCCTGCAGAGCCTGCAGCAGGCTGTCTATAATGCGGCCTGCTCAGCGACCCAGTGTCTGATTATCGCGGTGTGCCGCTGACATCCGGCAGCAGACGGAGGCGCGCCGCCGCACATAACAGGCAGCCGCCGTGTCGTGTTCCAGTTCATTGGCCCCGTCTCGCTGTGACCGGCATCAACAGCACCGGCCTGCTCTCCCAGCAGGCTGCCAGCGTCGCCCTGCTCTCCCTATCTCCCAGTCAACATGCACATCGTGAAAGGAAACGGTGGCTAAGCCGTCAGAACTTCACACCAGAAGTGTGTGAGGAGGAGGAGAGCAGGGAACAGTGCAACGGAGATCTTCCCTTGAGAAATACACTCTTTGTCCTTATGGAAGATCGCTTTGCGCATTTAAGCGTTTCTGGTTCTGGTCTACGCTTTGCTGTCCAAAGTTATTTTTCTTAGCAAAATGCAACATTTTAGTGAGAACGTTTGCCAAAAGCGTGTGTTCATAGTAATCTGCCCCGCCCCCTCCGTGGCAAAGTCTGTGACTGACAGGCGTTTCCAAGGCCATACCACAGAATGTTATATATCGGTCCTACGTCACCAGCGGGGCGCGTATTAGGTCACTTTGCAATCTCAGTCGTGCCATTAATACTATCATACTTAGAAGCAGGGGCGTAGGAACTCATTTGAAGTTGGGGGAGGCAAAATGCATTTTGAAGTCGATTCTTTCCATGCAACGTCCATAGGCGTAATGTTAAAATCCGAAAAAATGTTGGGGGTAGTTGCCCCCTCCCCCTGGCCCATAGGCTCCTACGCCTATGTTGCTAGATGGCCACAATGTGCGATGCGTATAATTAATGTAATGCTCACGTCAGTATAATGTTCATCATATCAGTGAAGCGTTCAGCGTTGACATTTTTCCCCAGTAAACATCTCAAACCTAGTTGACTTCTGTTGACAGAGCTACAGTCAATATTCGTCTCAATATTCGTAACACCTTAGTCAATTAATCGCAGATCCCGAAGTTTCTCAACTTTGATAGCTTATCACGCGTCTGTGACCGTCAACCACTTCGCCCTCGCCTTGCGAATATATTTTACAAAATCATATCGTTGAGTCTTAGACACGTTGTCCAAGAAAAAGGGGAATGTGTCCCACTTTACACATTGGTACAAAAGATGCAACACAAACGTCAGGTAAACAGCTTACTACGCTGGTTACAACTCACAAAACTCTGCCCAAAACTGCACAGCCTAAAATTGTCGATTATTTACTGAACTATGTAGAGATGGAATATATATATATATATATATATATATATATATTTATATTTATATTTATATTTATATTATATTCTCTCCTAGTATGGCGCCATGCGTATGTGCTCGTTAAACTACCCAAACCCATTGGTGTTATTTTTTCCTTTTTGCATTGCGATTCGTACACTAAGTGGAAAAAACCCTGAGCATATTATTGAAAACATATGCACCAGTTATCACATTTGATCAGTCTCGACCCAGTCGTGTTTGACTCACCTCTGGTTTCCAGCGCGCAGATGACAGCCAGCAGAGTTGCTGTTGACGAAACCCGCGTCATTTCGACGCTTCAAGTCCAGCGTACCGTACACTTCAGTGGTATAATGGTTCACGTCTGAAACCCACACCAGGACCTGTGTCAACCTCGAGACGAACATGCCGCAGCTGTACACCATATGCAGACGCAGCCGCAGCTGTACAACCATAATGCAGACGCATTGCTGGGGCCAAGTGGACTAATGATTTCCTGAACCGTTCGCTGGGTCGGGATAACCAGTGTTGACTGCAGGTGGAGAGTGTCCGCCAATTCGATTGTCCAAACTAAAACTCTGCGACAAGAGTTGAAACCTAGGATTAGACAGCCAGCCCAGGGCCCTATTTCACGAAGTGAACCCATTCCTTTTCAGTGGCGTATGTACATGTTTACTTTTGGCATACTATTGCATATTCTGCTTCACCAACCTTCGTACTGAAATACTTATCCCATCCAAAGATGACATCAAGAGTACGTCATTTTTAAAATATATTCCATTTGCCCCGGCCGATCTGCCTTTTTTAGCCAGCTGCTTGCCGAGTTTGCTGCTGCTCAAAACATGCCACTTTTATTGGCATGCTTTCGGCCGCGAACGAAGTGGTCCTGTTTTGCGTCACGATTAAAATCTTTATAGTGGATGCCATTGGGCTCGAATAAGCGTATAATAACAATTCCAAGGCTAACTCAGCCAGCCGATGACAATGTCGGGTTACCATCAACCATGACAGAGATAGTATCTACCAAAATTATAATCAACAAAGGCGGATTTCATATCGCATCAAAGGTGAGCCAAGATCACAATGATGAGCTACTAGCTGGTGGGTAAATTGATTGGCGATGTTGTATTATAACTGCATAACATCCCAAGAAGATAGCGGAGAAGGCTCGAACTCGCGACCTCTGGATGCCTGGCGCTCTAGCTACCATTTATATCACGGCACTGGCTGAATGGCGGCTTAGTTAATCAATAGTAGTGATGTCATTTTCCCAAAACTTCCTAACCAATCCGATACCGAACAGGGGGCATTTTGGTTGACCAAATACCGACCAGTTTGGGTTAAAGCCAAATATGTCCAAAATTTGACCGATTTTCAAATTGTATATTTATTTATACACACTATAAAAAAGCCTTGTTTGACATCATATTTTATATAACACACATCGGCAGTTTCCAAAAAGACAGCATGATTGTGGAAAAAAGCAAAGAAGTGGATGCCGCAAGGAAAACCAAACAAGGGCGACGCCACCTCCCGAAAGTTTGGGGCGACGGAGGCATTCTGAAGTCTATTCTTTCCGTGCAACGCCCATAGGCCTAATGTTAAAATCAGAAAATGTTGGGATACACGTCCCCTCCCCGGTGACGGAGCCCATTAAACCAAAAGCAGATATTTTGTCAGCCATCCATCAAAGAACCCGTTCAAGGAGAGACTCGATAAGCACTGGTGGAACTATAATCACAAGACACGTACACAACAAGAGAAGAAGAAAACAAACTTAGAGAGTGGGAGTTCACATGCTGCCCTGGCGGCCTTCTTCTACCCAATTTACTAAGTCCTAAATCCAGTAGCACATTGAAAACGGGCGGACAATTGTGACCCGAATCATTTCATAATAATTTGCAGTATAATACATATTACATAATGCATACATAGCAAGAAATCAATGTTATCTGGCAAAAGTTAGAGGTTAGAGTTGCTATGTTCAAAATACACAAGGGTGCATTTGACTCCACTAACTTTCCCTAACTGTCCCTGACATTGGTCAGGGTTGAGGAATGATTTCACATATGATATATTGATTTCAAGTGCAAGATGACACCAAAAGCGCAAGTCAATTTCTTACAAATGACCTTACAAAAGTGCAAGTCAATTTCTTACACAGAATAATACATGCTAAATATTGTTCAATGTAGAGTAGAAGCAAGTGTTACTCACTAACTGTCTGAACCTCAGGTAAGTTTTACCGTCATTTCCTGTGTGGCTGGACATAACAAGTTATCTGCGGTTATATATCTGCATAACACAATTGCTGGTATTGATAGAAAATGTGACAATGCATGCTTCACACAAATCCCAGCTTTCATTTTTTAGCTGCACAGCTGAGAGATTCCCCCTACAAAATCACAGCACAAAAACATCGCGCCGTTAAAGGGACACTGTCCACTCAAAGTAAAATTTGATATGTTA
>VOPJ01010750.1:0-14870 GCA_014673585.1 Semibalanus balanoides
GTGTTTGCCTCTGAACACACATTCTGTTTAGCCCGTCTCACTCACATTCTGCAGACCACTATTTTGACAGCGAGAGTCCTGAGAGTATGCATGACATATACACACTTCCCAAACAAACGAGGGACGGCGTACCTGCCAATCAATCGTTTCACCAGACGTCTGCCTTCAATGCGCGCCTGCGCCGCTGTTCGGCAGGCTGAGGTTGCCGACCGGAGCAGCAGGCGCGCCGGACCGTCAATCGCTGTCGATAGCAACAGGCGGAGAACGGAGAAAAAGGCACAGATCGATCGCGTACCTACCGAGGTGCTCCGTCTGGCCGCGTCCGGTTACAGTCAGACTGCCGACAGTGCCGACAGTGGCGAACATGTCGGCTGTCCCGGCCGATCTGTCGGCGCCGCGCAGCCGTGCGTGAGAGGCACGCGCGCCGGAGACCGGAGACCGGAGACCGGAGACCGGAGACCGGAGACCGGAGACGGGAGACCGGAGACCGGAGACGCGGAGACGCGGAGACCGGAGACGGAGAACCGAGACCGGAGACCCCAGAGACCACGAGACCGGAGACGGAGACCGGGGAGACCGGAGACCGGAGACCGGAGACCGGAGCCGAAACTCGGAGAACCGGAAGACTGGAAAACACTGAGACCGGAGACCGGAGACTGGAGAACTGGAGACGGAGACTGGAGACTGGAGACTGGGAGACTGGAGACTGGAGCACTGGAGACTGGAGACTGGAGAACTGGAGATGGAGACCGGAGACCAGTCCAGCTGGACATAATCGTGGCCAAGGAAGAACCAAGGTACACAGTGCACGTGCCGTGATTGTGATGACATGTGCGCATCCGGTCCATGTATCAACATTATCATACATTATTTTCCTTAGAAAATATAATGAGCAGCTCCTTGTATGAGTGCAGTCCGTGCAATGCCTTGCTTTTGAGACATAAGTATCTGCTGACTATATATTGCTTACAAAATATACATATACAGCCGCCTAAACGACCCCTGAAAATGGCATAGCCAAACGAAGCAGGCACACTGCTTCCTTATGTCAAACACTGCCTGGGAATCGAAAGCTGATCAGAGGATTGTTCTGAGCTGCCCACATGTACCCCACTCACCCGCTGAGGTCACTCGCTGACGTCAGACGACTCACCCGCTGCGGTCAGACGACCCACCCGCTGAGGTCAGACGACTCACCCGCTGAGGTCAGACGACTCACCCGCTGAAGTCAGACGACTCAGCAGCTGACGTCAGACGACCCACCCGCTGAGGTCAGACGACTCACCCGCTGAGGTCAGACGACTCACCCGCTGAAGTCAGACGACTCACCCGCTGAGGTCGACGACTCACGCCGCTGACGGTCAGACGACTCACTGCCGCCTGATATCAGACGACTCCACCCGCTGAGGTCAGACGAACTTCACGCCGCTGATATCAGATGACTCACTGTCTGTGCTTGAGGTCAGACGACTCAAACCCCGGTGAACGTCAGACGCTTCAGCATCTGACGTCAGACGACTCACCCGCTGACGTCAGACGACTCACCCGCTGACGTCAGACGACTCAGCAGCTGACGTCAGCTGCTATGTTAGCCCCGGGAAGATGATACAGACATGGCTGGGCGCTACCTAAATTGTCTGGACTTGTATTACATTTGAAGACATGTGAAAACAAATAGACTGACTGGCTTACGTCATGCGCAATGCAAACACGCGAGCGAGATTCTTCAGGCCGGTTGTGAGTAACCTTAATATCTGGGACAAAAATGGAAGCCTGATAAAAACTCATCGCCAGTGGGAGCTGGTTTGTCCATAGTTTTTACACAATATCAAAATAGACTGATGTGTGTAAAATTCAATGCAAATAGCATCACTTGCAGCATGCCTCCCTGATCGGGGCGTTTAGTGAACGAGCACACTGGTTATTCACCTAGCACAACTCTTCACAACTCTTACTACCGTTAGTAAACGAAAGGACACTGTTATTCACTAGCACAACTCTTTCACAACTCTACACGTTAGTAAACGAGGAACTGTTATTCACCTAGCACAATCTTCCAACTCTAAACGTTAGTACGAGGACACCTGTTTATTCAACCTAGCACAACTTCTTCTCCACAACTCTGTTTATTCACCTAACACAACTCTTCACACCTCTACTACCAGGCTAAGCCCATGCGACGCGCTGTTCTCTGCACAACAACACGCATTTAGGCCCTAGACAAATACATGAATACCGATCGAGTCGTTTCATCATGTCCGGCACCGTCCTCAGCACTCGGACAGAATTTCAATGACAGTGGTCGGCAGCTCTTCTGAGGCTGAGCGTCGCTGACAGCTGGCCCTGATTGATAGCTGGACGTCAGGCGAGCGAGGCGTCCATTTCGCATACGATCTCAACAAGAAAACCCCTCCGCTGGATCATACGGCCGATGCAGGCGCGTTCCGGTCGGACCAGTCGCGGCATCCGATTGCATTGTCTCGCGAATTAAACGACACCTCTCCGCAACCTGCTAAAGTGTCAGCTGAATCGAAAAACGTGTTCCCAAATAGGCTGCCCGGTTGACAGGCTTGTAAGCGGATTCCTATGGGTCTGACGCTGCCTGGCTGAGAACGTGATGTGCATGCAGGTGACCTTCGGTGACCTGGCCGCCGCTCGCGCACTGGAGAAGGGCCGCCGCGCGCCTCGCCTGCAAGGGAGGGAATTGCAGCTGGCAGGCGAATGCATGTTGGAATTGCAGGGCAGGCGAATGTGTTGTTTCATCGTCGACAGTACCAATAACACCGGGCACTTCATCACAGCAGTAACCAGGCGTAGTTACTAGTTAGTAGTGGCGGTGTTTAATTAGTGGGCAGCGGTGTATGACCAATAGGCGCCAGAGGCACCGGGAAATAGGCACTCCACAACGCTAAATACAGGGAGGGTGGTGTGCAGTAAACCACGGTATCTACCGTCATACAATGCTCAATATTTGTTATATTTTATACTGAAAAGTTAACTAAAGTGTTTTGCTTGCGCTCACAAGCGGAACTTTATGAGATCGGCCGGTGGGCCCTAATGTTAATTTGATAGATTTTAACTCTATTCTTACCATGCAACGCCATAAGCCTAATGTTAAAATTTGAAATCATTGGGGGGTAAGGGGGGGCTCGGGCCCTTCCCCAAGAGATATACAAGTCCCACTCCCTGCTTGCGTTATGGAGTGCATTCAAAACAGAAACACTCTATGTCCAGTAGTAGGCGAAAGCACTGTATGACTGCAAGCATGACTCTTCAGTGATTCGCTTAACGTTTAACGCTCAGTTTTCTGCCAAAACGTAACAAAAACTTTGAAATAGCGTATTCTATGTAGATTGTAGAAGGTACAGGAAACAGGCACGTTATTCATTCCCCGCAGAGTGGACACTGGACAGACATGAAATTAAGAGGGGTGCTTTTTAACTTGCAGACATAACACCCTGAAAGGAGAATAAACATGACAGCAAAAGGACATAAAGCTCGCGACGTGCAAAAAACTCATTAGCCGTTTTCACGAAGGAATTTATTTTTACCCGGTGGTACCCGGTAGTACCCGGTAATACTTTCGTGCGTTTTGGGTAATTGAGTATAGGAACACGACCTTTCCCAGATATTTTTGGTATAAATTGAAACTTTATGAATTCATGTACAATTATCTGCTCTTACAATGCGAAATTTCCCGCTAGTTTTCTTTGTATAATCAAATTCATGAACACATATATTACCAGGTACTACCGGGTAGTTACCTGGGCAAAGCCGTGTTCCTAGACTCAATTACCCAAAATGCACGACATATTAACGGGTACTACCGGGTACTACCGGGTAAAAATATATCCTTCGTGAAAACGGCTATTGGTGGACTAACCGCTTAGGATGTATGACGCAACTAGAAGCTCTTAAAGCTTAGCACTTTTTATCACCTTCGTTCTATGGCCAATTTTCATAAGCTGACAGTTTTGACATGTTATTCAGTAGAGGCGTGTCGGCTAACCTGGTTTCATGGATCCACTAATTAAGCTCTACAAAAGGCCACATTCACGCAAAAACGCGTTCTTCACTGTAAAAACGTCATGGGAGAACGCACATGACGTTTTTACGCGCACCGAACAGTGAAAATGAAAATGCAGGATGTCTACCACTAGGAATTTAGGAACCCTATTCTCAAGGGCGGATCCGGGATTTTTTAGGAGGGGGGCCGCAGACCAATTTAAGGACACCTTCCAACAATCCAAGGGTGTCAAAGGTAGGATAGGGGCGCCAAAGTGGTCTGAGGGGCACCGTGTAGTCAGAACAGGAACGCTGAGTGCTCACTGGCTGTCCATCGCCGGGCGCCCGGCGACGGACAGCCCGAGGGGCGCCCTTCTGGCGTTCTGGCGGGGGAGGGCCTTGGATCCGCCCCTGCGGCTACCCCTTGGATCCGCCTCTGCCTATTCTAACGTGAATTTAAATATATGTATTATGATCAAATTACAGCATTTTGTACATAGTCTGATTTCATGGTAAGTAGCTCCTGCACATATTATTTGACGCGTACAACCCGTAAACGTGATTGTGAGCATGCATTATGTATGCACAGTGGATGGTTACCATATTCGAAACAAGTAATGCACACTTTATAGCTTGATAACTTACAAGCCACTGCATGACACCAAATAACACAACCGTATGCTGATTTGCTGGAATGGTCCCATAATCAGCCATGCCATCAATCTATACAACGTCATAAACAGACAGTCATTGTTGCCATTCCTTTCAACCGACCCAAACGGTGCCGCCGGGTGTGCGGGGGCCTGAGGATAAAACTTCCGGCTCTCTCGGCCTGTAAGTCCTCTCTCGGCTGTAATGTCCTCTCTCGCTGTTTTAAAATTTTTTTGGTTCCCCCTTCCTTTTTTTTTCTTCTCCCGGCTGTAATGGTTCCTTCTCTCGGCTGTAATGTTCTCTCTCGGCTGTAATGTCCTCTCTCGGCTGTAATGTCCTCTCTCGGCGTAATGTGGTTCTCCTTTCTCTCGGCTGAATGTTCCTACTCTCGGCTGTTAATGTCCTCTCTCGGCCCTTGTAATTGCCTCTCTCTGGGCGTAATGTCCTCTCTTTCGACTGTAATGTCCTCTCTCGACTTTAATGGCCTCTCTCTGGGCTGTTAATGGTCCTCCTCTCGACTGTAAGTCCTCCCTCGGACTGTAATGTTCCCTCTCTCGCATTTTATATCCTCTCCTCTTGCTGTAATGTCCTCTTCTGGCTCCAATTTCCTCTCTCGGATGTAAGTCCTTTCTTGCACTGAATGTCCTCGCTCGGCTGTAATGTCCTCTCTCGGCCTCTCTAATGTCCTCTCTCGACTGTAATGTCCTCTCTCGGCTGTAATATCCTCTCCTCTGCTGTAATGTCCTCTCTCGGCTGAACAATGTCTCTCTCGGCTGTAATGTCCTTCTCTCGGCCTGTAATGTCCTCTCCGCTGTAATGTCCTCTCTCGACTGAAATGTGCCTCTCTCGACTGTAATGTCCTCTCTCGGCGTAATATCGCTCTCTTCTGCTGTAATGTCCTCTCTCGGCTGAATGTTCTCTCCGGGCTTGTAATCTCCCTCTCTCGGCGTATGTCCTCTCTCGCTGTAATTGTCCTCTCTCGGCTCGTAATGTCCTCTCTCGACTTAATGTCTCTCTCGGCTGTAATTATCCTCTCTCTGCGTAATGTCCTCTCCGCACTGTAATCTCTCTCTCGCCTGTAATTGTCCTCTCTCGCTGTAATGTCCTCTCTCGGCTGGAATGTCCTCTCTCGGCCACAATGTCCTCTCTCGGCTGTATAATGTCCTCTCTCGGCCCCCGCAGGGCATCGGTTCGCCGGTTTTAAGGGGAGTAGCGCCCCCCTCGGGTCCAGCTTTACCCCTCCCTTCCATCCTCTTCACTCGACCCCCCGGCCAACCTCAGTCAATTGACCCCGCTAAGCAAAGTCCTGAACCCCCTCTCCCCACCAAGTTTGTCTAGACGTCACCCGCTGAAGCCTCCGTTTCTTGCGGTTTTTTGACGGTAGGGTGGTAGTCGCCCGACCGAAACAGGCTTCTTTCGCCCACTATGTGTATTGCCGCCCCCCCCCCCCCCGCCCCCCCCCCCCCCCCTCCCCCCCCCCCCCCCCCCCCCCCCCCCCCCCCCCCCCCCCGCCCCCCCCCCCCCCCCCCCCCCCCACCCCCCCCCCCCCCCCCCCCCCCCGGCCCCCCCCCCCCCCCCCCCCCCCCCCCCCCCGCCCCCACCCCCCAGGCACATTTACCATAGTGTGGCACGGGGCGCCGGCTTTTGATATTGGCAAGGTTTTCTGCGGACTAAGCGCGTCGAACCCCCGTTACCCGGATGAAGGGGTCCTGGGGGACTGAGCCACCTACCGCGGCGGGTTATCCGGTAGCGTGGCACCACTCCTCTTTGCCTGGATTTTCCGGAGGGCGGGACACTCAGTTGACGGCCGCCGCACTTGAGAAGCTTTTCTGGTCGGGATGCTGCCGGGGGCTGTGGTTTGGCTGTCTTGCCCCGCAGACGGGTGCGTGCCACTCGTCCGGCCCGGCAGTTTTGGACCGCTTCTGCTGCCCCTTGGTGTGTCTCGGCTTAAGGCGTCAAGGGAGGAGGCGGCGCCCAAACGGAGGGGGTGGTGAGTCTCTCTCTCCCCTCTGGGAGGGCGTCGTCAAGCCCGTACAGCCCACTCCCCAGCCCTTGGCCTTATAGTGGCGCCGTTGCGGAGCGTGGCTGGGATGAGGCAGAGACCCAGAATGCTAACTATGGATACCTCCAACTCAGAACCCCCTGACCACGGCTTCGGCTGCCCCTCATCCTTCGGCTTCGGCCGTCCCTCAACCGTCGGCTTCGGCCGCCCCTCGCCCATCGGCTTCGGCCGATCGAAGAACCGTTCCGTCTGGTGACCACCCGCCAGCGACTGACTCCCGTTCCACTCCGGTTGGCGGGACTGGAAGAAGTGGCGTAGGTGCTTCGGCGAACAGGCAGGAGACGTTCCTCTGTTTGTGCCCCCAGAGTCCTCGTCCTGACCTGCGAGGACCAGGAAACTCTCCTCCCTCTCGCCGTTTCAGCGAAGGGAGGATGTGATCGGCTTGGCAAAGGTACCCGTTGTGACAAGCTGTGCGTGATGGTGGAGTTGAAGTGGAATTTGCCAACAGTGCTGATGCCGAGCGAGCAATGACTAGCACTCACTTCACTTTTACGATGAAGGACGATACTGGCAAGAGAGAGGTCCGTCTGCCTATCGCAGTCGAGGCCCACAGGACCAAAAACTCCGCAAAGGCGTCATCACGTTTTGATTTGGACGATGTTACCGATGATGAAATCGCAGACGGACTTTCGGTTTTCGGCGTGACAGGCGCGCGCCGGATCACGTCGAAAAGAAAGGGTGTGGTGGTCCCAACGCGAAACATAGTTCTTTCTTTCAACCAGATGGAGTTGCCAAAGGAAATCGTGGTGGGATACGTCAAGGTCAAGGTGCGCCCCTTCATTCCCAACCCCATGCGTTGCTTCCGTTGTCTCCGTTTCGGCCATACCAGGGAACGCTGCAAGAACCCGATGGTATGCGGGAAATGCGCCTCCAGTGAGCATACAAGTGACGGTTGCACAGCTGAAACACTGAGGTGTGTCAACTGTGACCGAGGTCAGACCACCACATGGTGCTTTGACCCAAAGTGAACCTGCTTACCTGGCAGAGAAAGAGATAATGGCCATCAAAGTCTCACAGCTCTCTTTCAGGGAAGCGGAGATCGCTATCATTGCCGACCCACAAAGAAAATCGTATGCCAGTGCGGTAAGGGAGACGCGCGCAGCTTTTCGACCGGAAGGCGGAGATGCAGCGGCCAAACCCTTAGCGCAGCTTGTCTCACTGCTGCAGTCTTTCGGACTGAGACCAGTCACAGGACTCCATGTCCCGTCGTCGCTGTCGGGGCCTCCCTCTTCGCCTCCGCAGCCGGCGGCGGCGTCAACGGCTACTGCTGGCACACAAACTTCCCCGTCCGAGGCCGCTGCTTGCAGTGAGCCTGACCCAGACAGTGGTGGACCCTGGTCCCGTGGCCGCATGGCCTCCGGATCCACGCGGGCCCCGCTCGTCACGCCACTGAGAGTGTGACAGGCCCCGTCGCAGCCTCCAACACCTAAACCGGTCTCTGCGGCACGCGGTGATGAGGCTCTGCGTCCGAGGGGAGAGGAGGAAATGGCGGTCGCCGCGAGCCAAGCGCGCCCATCTGGTGGAGACGGTCACCGAGGTCCGGCCCTCGCCAGGGGCGGGTCCCGCGCCTGCTTCACCGGCCGCGAGGCCACCCGCGAGTCCCGAGGTGCCTCCAGCGGGGAGGCCTCCACCCATGGCCCCTCCCCGCCCTCCCCCGGCCCTCCGTCCCCCGCCCCCTCAGCGGCGTCCACCGCTTTCCGCCGCTGGGATGGCGTTGCTAAGGCGCAGCCACCAACCGGTGACCCTCCTTCCTTCGCCGGGGCAGGTGGCGCCAAATTGCCGCCTGGATCGTCCCGGCAAACGTTCCCTTTTCTCCGAAGGGTTCGACCAACGGAGGATGGCAGCCCCCGTCCCGCCAGCGTTTCAGCCGGGCTCGACGGAGGACGGTCCAGTTTTCGGCTTGACAATAGGCTGCGAACAAGCTCGTGGCAAAATTCGTTTCGGAGAGGGCCCTCCACGGCCGCTGCCGAGTTTTTCTAGTCTCTCTCGTTTGCTAGTCAGGTCCTCCCAAAGTTCTTTTGAACTTTTTTTTACCGCCTCTTTGGGTGTTGTCGTCCCTCTCCGGCCTTTCCACCGTCTCTTTAGACTTTTTAGTGCTCTCTTGAGATTTTTACTGCCCATTTTTTAGCACCTTTTACTACCTCTCTCTTACACATTCTAAAGGGTTTTTTTTTTGTTTTTTAATGGCCCCCCCCCCCCTTTCGGTTTTGTACAATGGAACTGCAAGGGTTTACGTAACTAAGTGCTCAGGACGCTTAACAGGCTGTTTTAGGCCGGCAGTGTCCGATGATCGTGGTTTTACTCAAGAGACCAAACTTTCACCTAGTGTACCATGCACGATTAAGGGCTACACGGTTTTCAGAAAGGATCTTGACGTCGGAACTGTTGCACACGGTGGAGTGCTCTTGGCGGTTCACCGAAGCCTCCGCTCAGAAGGTTTATCCTGCGCACTTCGCTGCAGCAGTTGCGGCACTGTGCCGCCTAATAACCACCACTCTCTTACTATATGTTCCTTGTACTTGCCGCTGGGGTTTACCTTGCCCACGTTTCGAGTTGAGCCCAGCTGGTATCAGAGCTCCCTGCTCCGATGCTGAATTTTTAGCTGATTTTAATGCACATCACACGCTGTGGGGTTTGATGCTGTTGAACCCGTGGGTCGTTAATCTTGGAACGTTTAATTTACAACGAGTGCCTCGGGATTTTAAACACTGGTACGCGTACACATTTTACAATGCCTACGGGGAGCACATCGGTTCTTGACCTTAGCCTTGTGAGTCCTCAGCTCGTGCCACTTTTTACTTGGCATGTGGCTGACGACCCACTCGGAAGCGATCACTTTCCAGTATGGCTTGACTTGCAACGGGATGCCGTTCTTGGTCCAAGACCTCAAACGTTGGAACATCAGGAAGGCAGATTGGGGTGAATTTGCAGCCCACCTCGAAGAGTCCCTTGCGGCCGATGCCGAAGTCAGCCAACAGCCTTCTGTTGAGGATTTCACAACTCTTTTACTTGATGCGGGATCCAAGTGCATTCCTAGATCGTCCAGTGCTCCCCGCCGCATTCCAGTTCCGTGGTGGAATGACGAAATGCCGTGATGCTATTCGATGCACGCCCGGCGAGCGGTTTAGAGCTTCGATCTGCACGCACACACAGAACATGATCGCCTTTAAGAAGCAGAGCTGTTGCACGTAGAAGCCATAGGAGGCAAACGTGCCTCTGGAGAGAAAATACATTGGGCGCCTAAACGCTCCACACCTATTCTCTCAGGTTTGGTTCGAATTAAGCGGATCTGGGAGCATCATTCGTCGCTCCCTTGCCAGTTTAGAGGTCGTGGGCCAGAACCTCTTAGTATCCTGCCGACGTAGCAAATGAGATGGGCCGTGCGTTTTGCGGAACGTTGCCGGACCTGGAAACGCCGATCCTGACTTTCTTGCGCTTGAAGCGTCGTTGCGAGCCGAACCTGTCCGACTTTTCCACAACCGAACAGCTGAACCTACAACCGGCATTCATAATGTCTGAGTTGAAAGTCAGCTGTTCAGCAGGCTTTCGAAGTGTGTCCGAGGGCCCTGATAAGGTAGCAATCACGAATATGCTAAGGCATTCCTGATGTCGCGTTGGAGGTGATTTTAGCAATTTTTAACCGCCTCTGGGAGAGCGGCGAGTTTCCGGCCTCTTGGCGGGAGGCTACTGTTGTACCTCTTTTAAAACCCGGGAAAAGTGGCACTGACCCTCTGCATTACCGGCCTATTTCTCTCACATCTTCTCTCTGCAAGTTGATGGAGAAGGGCTGGTGACTGCTCGCCTGACTTGGTTTATAGAAAAGCGAAGCGTATCCTGCGGAAGCTCAGTGCGGTTTAGAAGGCATCGCAGCACGGTCACGCCATCTTATCACCTTAGACACTGTGATCCGGACAGCTTTTAAGGAAGCGCCGCCATGTGGGGCCGTCTTTCTTTGACATAGAGGGCCGCCTATGAGTCCCATCTTGGCGACATGGTCATTTCTTTAAAACCTTTTAAACAGGTATACGAGGTGCTATGGGCTTTTTTTAATGCACCAATTTTTTACAGGGATCGGTTTTCTTTCAATGTGCGCGTAGGGATCAGTTTTCCTGGACGTTTCTACAAGAAACGGTTGTACACAAGGTGGTGTTAATTAAGCCGTTGCGCTGTTCGCTCTTATGGTTAATTGACCATTGGGATGTTCCTCCCGCAGTCTGTTGACGTTCTCTCTTTGTAGATGATTTCGCCATCTTGGTGTAACTTCGCTCTCAACGCCTGCAATGGCAGCGACAGTTTTTTTATTTTTTTTTTTTACAAAAAAAAAAATGGCGGTCCACCCGCCTAGGAGGTGGGCGACGCGTAACGGTTTTCGCTTCTCATCATCAAGACAAAGGCGATGCATCTCTGTTCGCCGCAGAGGGCATGTGTCCTGGTGTACCTCTGCGGATGTACGAGTTGATTATTCCATCTGGACGCGATCCGTCGTTTTCTGGTGTCACGAATTGATAGTCGTTCTGCCATATAAGAAGCCATCCTAAGCTTACTGAGGAGAGTGTTTAAAGCTCTGAATGTCTTAAAGTGTGTGTCGCGTACTACTACGGATCAGAGCAGATCGACGCTATTACTTTTGTACCAGATCTCTCATACGATCAAGCTTGATTATGGCTGTATTGTATACCGATAGTGCATGTAACCACGAAACAAGCGCGTCCTTGATAGCAGTCCACAATAGTTGCGCATTGCGATTGTTACAGGGGCATTCCGCACTTGGCCTATTGGCAAGCATTCTGCAGATGCACATGAGGCCCCCGCTGGCTCTGAGGCGACAGCTCTTTGAGCTTACGCTATGCTTGTAGATGCGACAATTCCCGGACCACCCAACATACCAAATACGTCTTCTTCTCGCGCAAAATTCTAGCAGTCTTTGACAACGGCAGACCAATGCGAGCTATTCCTTTCTGTGTTAGAATCCAGACAATGTTACGAGAAGCAGGCATTAGGGTGCGTAACATAGCTTCTTTAACACCGTTGCGCATTCCTCCATGGGAGCTGACCACGCCATCGATAGATATTTCACTTTCATCATTTAAAAAGAACGAACATATCCCATCAGAGTTTTCAGGCACCGTGCACTGGAACGTATTGCTTCATACGACAGACTTCGTACATGTGTTTTACGGATGGTTTCCAAGTCTGACGCACGGTGTGGGGTGTGCATTGTGCATGGCCCAGCTCACTCGGTCGTTCACGTCTTGCATCCACGCCACTGTTTTTACATCGGAACTGGTGGCGATCACCAAGCGTTGTCTTTTATTGAAGTTTCAGCGATTGTTTTTTACCGTGCTTTTGTTAACTGAATTCGCTCAGTAAGCCTTTTAGACGCTGAGTGATTTTACGCACGTCTCATCCAATTGTAAGCCAGGACATTTTACGTCCTTCATAACTTCCTTGAACCGACTGGGAAGACGGCTAGTTTTCTGCTGGATCCCCAGCCACGTAGGCATCCACGGGAAACGACTCGCAGATGAGGCTTGCAAAGCGTGCGGCACGAGCACGGTGTACCGATTTCTCCCTGCTGCGGCCCAAGATTTCTTTACTACTTGTTTCATCCTATGTTTGCAGTAAGTGGCATTGACGAATGGGAGAGAACCGGCTTTTCCAACTTAAGGCTGTTAAACACGCCTCGTGCGTTGGCTTCCTCTCCAGAAGTTTTAGAAGAGAAAAGAGGTGATATTATGCCGCCTCCGCATCGGACACACTTTTGCTCACGCAACGTTACTTTACTTTCTGGAGAAAAGCAAGCCATGTTTTCCTCGGCTGTGGAAGATCCTAACTGTGTTACATGTGTTGTTTCTTGCCGACGATCTTGTCCAAACACGTACTCGCTTCTTTTGGAAGCAGCAACACTTACCTGACAGACTTCTGAACGACGCTCGTCGTATATCCACAGGTAGTTCGTTTTCCTCGCTGAGGTACATTTCGGGTTATTTACGCGCCAGCTGTGTAATTGTGACCACTGGCTGTTTCTCTTGTTTTCCATGGTTTTCCTAGTTTCCGTGCGTACTTGTTAATCTTCATTTTATGACTATTGTGTCTTCTAGAAGTTAGGGCGCCACATCAACCTACGTAGTTGAGGCGCCCCAAAGCCCCAAATCATCAAGTCATCATGTAACTCATGTTGCTGGTTGGGTGAAGGGCAAGTCCAAAATGTCTCGCATAATTCTGAAATCTCATCAGATTCCGCTTGTTTATGCATAAAAAGCTGATTTAAAACGAACTCTCCTTTGTAAAAGTTGCCTGAATTTTATTTTGTATCAGGAAATGTATAAATTTTCCTCCAATTTCAGACGTTTTGGGGCCATTGCCGGATTGCCCCCTCCTCTCTGGATGCGCCGCTGTCTGAAACAGGCGTAGGGCAAGCTAAAACTAGCTGAAGTTACGCCGATTTGAGCATAGGGCCAGCCAGGACCTATTTTAAGGAGATGTCAGTGGAGGGGGCAAATTGGATAAACGTGCCTATTTACAAAGGTAAAAAGACGTAATCCGTATGATAAAGAGGCGCGTTATTGAGCCGTGTTTGGCAGCATTTCACTGCTCGCTAACAGGGTGTAATATTTTTGCTTAGTGGAATAGTATTTTCACCTTTCCAGTTTCAAAGTATACGAACTTGCTCCATTTGAACTGGAAGCTATGATTTGATTCACTTCACGTATTAATATGAGCCAAGTTCGAGTATTCGTTATGATGATGGTGGTGATAACAATGGTAATGTTGTTGATAATGATGATGCTGATCAGATGACTATAATGATAATGGTGATTATACGGTTTGAGGGGACCGGAATATAATGTTATTATATCATTGGTTGAAGCTCAGATGAAATGCTCTGTAAAATACGTCACACAGCATATCGTATGACGCATCAACTGTCAATGCAGTGCGGGACGACGACGAACGGTGTATTACTACCATGGATGAGAAATACCTCATCCATGCTACTACTTGATATAATTGTTTCGTAAAATGTTGAAGCATTTGTAGGGAGACCGGGGTCAATGGGGATGGGGATAGGTAGTGAGTTTTGACGTCTAAAAAATCGACGTATTTTTATATATTTTTTCGATATACTTCTCACGCACATCTTAGACCGCCTTCCGTCATAAAACTTCCTCCGAACTTCTCGTATTATTCTCCCGTCTTCTGACATTCTCTATGAAAGACATGCCGTTCGTATGTGACATTTTTCTTCGGCAAGAAATGGCCATCCAGAATGTTAAGAGCAGCATCAAGCGTCTCTATCTTGACATGTTCATCTACAATAGCATGAAACACTTCCTGAAGCTCAGGGCTCCGAGATGCAATAGCAATGCCACTAATCGTCCTGTCATCAGTGCTCCATTAGCGGTGAGACAGTATAAAAATGCGAGCGCTTCCCAAGCGCTCAACTCACTGGTTGGCGCAATCAACGGTGCCATGAACCAAGCGTACGTCATCTTAGTCAGTCCTCGTCGCCAAAGTGTTTGCCTTTCGCCGTCACGGGTCACAGAGCTTGGTCCCGGTTTCAGCTGTCTGTATTGCTGCGCAACGAGCATGTCCAGGTCACTGCAAAAGTATGGTAGGTATGTAACATTGGTTCCGAAAATAACGTCCCACTGGGTGGCGGTTCAGCAAGTTTACAGGATATGCGCCGTGGGAAAAATGATATGAATTGATGAAGATGAGTGCCAGATGGCTCTCATCTCCATCATTTCTCATAATTTTTTACCAAGACGTTTATTACTCCCTTAACCCTAATACTGTCGGAGGGGGGGGGGGCGCATCGGCCCCTTGAGGTTTTTTTCGCGTACAGTTCATTCATAACTCAACCCAGAATCTTCAAACTTGCTGAATTTTCCTAAAATTTCATTGCGCATCGAATGGTATACTTTTGTCCCAAATTAAATAATTAGGTGGGGGTCCAATACAAAATTTTAGGGGGCGTGTTCGGTCGTTTTGACACAAAATATTTGCATGGTTAACCACTCGTGGAGAGTTGTGTGCTGAAGGGAAGTGTTAGAAAAACAGACGTCGGTAAAGAATTGATTGTGCTTTCAGCTAGCAATATCAGAATTTCAAAATTTTGAATTTTGAAATCCAAATGTTTTGAAAAACT
>VOPJ01010751.1:0-14869 GCA_014673585.1 Semibalanus balanoides
TCCCCTCTGTATTTGCATTCGCCGAGGAAACATGCCACGAATTGCAGGCAGAAGGGGCAGCGGCTTTACCCGGACTACAAGCGAAGGGGAGGGGCTGTTTAGCTCAGTATCGTCCTTGTCGGTCTCAGCTCCACCGGCCCGGCCGGAGCTGTCAATTCTAACGGCAGTATTTCACAGTAAATAATGAGTATGGCTATGGACACTGGAGACAGCGGACCCTGTCGGCGACAGACGCACCTATGGTCCTATGGACTGCAGACTATGGCGGCTTTGATCACAGACTCAGCATGCCCGTGATTCAGTCGTACCGCCGTATTCCGTTAATGTAATTAAGCAGTGCACCACAGTGCCAAGTCAGGCCGGGAAGACCCCGTGAAAGCACAGCTCCGCTCTGTCTAAGCCGACGTTGCATGTAAAACAGGCCGAACAAAGCCAGCTCACTCCCAGGGTGTAGCCGTAGCTCACTCCCAGGGTGTCGCCGTTGACATCAGATGCATGGAGACGCGCCAAATGACATCTCACCACCTACGTCACGGCGGCCAGGTGGCCTGGTTGCTGATATGTATCGGTCGAGCGCTGCTCCGGCGGGGGGAGGAGGAGGAGGCGGCACGTCTGGCCGGAGGAGGCGGAGGAGGCCCCATCTGGCCGGACCATGGACGATAAGTCTCTCTTAGTCAGCGCCAACAGGTGCGGCTCATCGGCGGCGAGCTTCGACGACACGGGATTACGACAATATATTGCCGCGGTTGGCTGCAGCAGCGCCGTCTGGGAGGCTGCAGCGCCGTCTGGGAGGCTGCAGCGCCGTCTGGGAGACTGCAGCGCCGTCTGGGAGGCTGCAGCGCCGTCTGGGAGACTGCAGTGCCGTCTGGGAGGCTACCGTCTGGGAGGCTGCAGCGTCGTCTGGGAGACTGCAGCGCCGTCTGGGAGGCTGCAGAGGAGGCTGCAGCGCCGTCTGGGAGACTGCAGCGCCGTCTGGGAGGCTGCAGCGCCGTCTGGGAGGCTGCAGTGCCGTCTGGGAGGCTGCAGCGCCGTCTGGGAGACTGCAGCGCCGTCTGGGAGGCTGCCGTCTGGGAGGCTGCAGAACCGTCTGGGAGACTGCAGCGCTGTCTGGGAGGCTGCAGCGCCGTCCGTCACATGGAGTGGGGACGGTGCTCGCGGGGGTCGTGTGCCACTCTCTTGGGTTTGCAGTTAGACAAAGCTGCAGCGAGCGATCTCTGACGATGGTGACCCAGCCTGGCCTGGCTTTGCCCGGCCAGCCTTTTCACACTGTCTGCGGCGACGGCCGGTTGCGGGCGGCCGCCTCTGCTGACTGTCGCCGGGCGCCGCCGCCGCCGCCGGAGGATGAAGGGAATGACAGGGAAGGTGCAGAGCCGGAGAGGGCGGAGCAGACGGGAGCTGAGATGTCGCAACACCCGACAGATCGGCACTGGCGCCGGCCGCAGCCCGTCTCCGCTCGCTACATCAGTGCCGCACGCTGTCTGAGGTGTGGCCAACCGTGCCGGCTTCATCAGACAGTAGGCCTCACCTACCAACTCGGTAACAGTGGGACTCGCCACCAAGACCCAATCTTGTGCCGTGATCGTATCCAGTCTTACCAATGCCGTAGTACGGCCATGGATGAGAAATACATGGATGGGGTATTTCTCATCCATGGTACGGCATATTGGTGCGCTGGCCTGCAAAACTTCTGAAACCCGGGACCGAACCGGGGAAATACAGATCCTTAGCCTAGCGCTCTTCCCAATTGAGCAATTTCGACAATGAGCTGAAGCAAACCAAACACCGTGGTTGCCTAAGCGCGGCATTCTGAGAGCTCCAATTCACGGCATACCGTGTTTACGCATTCACGGAATTCGGTAAGATTAGGCCCAGGACAGCAGACTCCTCGCCGAAACACATACAAACGTAGCATGTATGTATTCAGCTCCGCTGCACTCGATGGTAGCTAATCCGACAAATCGTGACGCAAACGTCTGGTTTCTGACAGGACACGCGCCGCTAGGGTGCAGACGATACACGCTGCACGAGGGAATTGCTGAGGGGAGGGGACCTCCACGAACTTGGAAAGCACGGAACTAAAAGAACGGGACCTCATCGCCACAGACTTAATGCCACGAATCATCACCAGAAACATAAAGGCTGGGCCCATGTCAATGTGAAGCCACAAATCTGTCGGAAAGCCAACTACCATGTGATTCATAAAAAGTGTCGGAAAAAATATCTGTAATAAAACACAAGCACTTGCAGATACACGTGAATTATTTTGTCCTGCTTAAAGTATATCTCAAAGTATTTGTTATGTTAAAGTTTGGGACAAATCGGGTCACTGGGCGTCATGCAATTGCCTATCAACCAAAGATGGTGAATTGTCGAACTTCACATAGAGCTCAAGCCAGTGGTCGCTGTGCAGTGCAGAGACAGTTGGATAACTTGGAGCGAGAGTTTAAACGCAGCCTCTTCTAGACAACCACTTTGAAACTGGTCAAGAAATGTTAAGCGAAAGGAACTGTCTATAACACCAACGAAGAGTCTTCTGGGCGTCCTTTAAGTGCCAGAACAAATGAAAACATGCAACTTGTTAATGACGCGTGTTGGACGAGCCGAACGTTCCTTTCGCCCGACATCCATAGTCACTTGAGATATCGTACAGCTCGCTTGAGGAGGGTCGTCGTCTGGACCTTAAGCCGATTCCCCATATCACATTATGCCAAAAGACACTCAACACTGCCAAACACGAGCCATATAATGTCTTCAAAGCTCACTTCGTCGGAAGCCCGCATCATCTCCCACCGAAACAGAACGAGTGGGCGCTAACTCACAGGACCTTTAATTTCATTGGACTTTTTTATCTGGGCCTATCTGAAGGACAACGTCTATCCAAACAGACCAATAACAATTCAAAAAGCTGAAAGAGCGGCCATTGAGTCGCATTCGCACAAACAATCCGGAAGAAGACCTGTGGCAAGAAAGTGATACGGAACTTCTCTGAGCGACTGGCGATCTGCCGGTTCCCAGGCGCGGAAGGCATATTGAGCATGTTCCTGCACAAAAATCCGTTGCAGCAAGCGAAACCGCTTGAGACAACTGCCTGATTTTTGTACCAATAAAATTTCATGAATCGTTCTACTTCTGTACCAATTTGTAGAGAAATCAATTGTGCGCTCTGGAAAATATAGCTGTTTATTTTCCGACACTTTTTTATGAATCCCCCTGTACATGTCGGTCTACAAACACGCGAGTGCATCAAAGTTTACACTTTGACGGCGATTCAACTTTGACTCCAGCGACATCCATGCGACTCGACTCTCACGCAACTCTGACTCAAGCGACATCCGTGCGATTCGACTCAAACTCAACTCAACCACCTATTTGTCTAGTGATTCGACTCTGATTCAAGTTGAGTTTAGTTAGTTTTGAGTCAAATTTGACTCACAGACTGAGTTAAGCACAACTCTGCCACCAAAGAGATTAAATTCCCTGCACGAGTTTATTCCGAGTGAATGGAAAGTGGCCAAAACGATGTTTAATATCAACCAATTTTAACCCTCGCCCGCATCCCCTGACATTTTTCGAGAATAGCGGAAAAAGAGCAGCGCCAATTTGACACCGCTATTTGAGCATAATTACCCACATCGCTTGAAAATTTTGACCCCAGGTCATCTGAGGTTGTCACCAGATCACGTCAAGTGACCTTCCCCCCCCATGTTTGCGGTCGTGTCAAAGCCACAGTGTGTCCAAAAATTGAAACGTACAGGATTTTATAATGTCATAATAACCTACCATTCTTATATTTGGTATATCGGTGATCAAAGGTCAGGTCAATTTCGTGATCTCCCAATTATAAGTAAATGTGAAAATATACAAACATTTCCTTTTCAAATAATATGCATAAGGGCAGATAAAATATTTCAGAATCATGATATGGCTCTTTGATATGATATGAATCACATGGCTCTTTCTTGATGACCTAGGTGCAATTGTTGCTCAGTGACCTCTGCAAGATCAGCTGAAATCAATCTGTGGACACCAGTATGTTTTTTGGCCGATAACTGTTGAAAGAAAAAGGGTAGAATATTTGCCAGTAAAGCACCACTGTTTTTGTCACGTCCAAGACACATCGCCCCATATGCAAAATTGACCTGCCTGGGCACCATATGACCTTGACCTGAGGTCAAATGTTTGAAGTTGACCTTACCAGGTCACCATTTATCCGTCGCCCTCGCGCTCGCAAATAGCTAGTTGTGTGTATACTGCATAGGAACTGTAGTTATAAACATTTCACACATCCCCAGTGTTTTGGTGCGGTGACCGACACCCGTTAAGATTGACGAGGTGCACCCAATCGAGTTCCTAATCATCTTGAGCAGGAGCCCGTTCAACACATATAAATCGCAGCTAGCGACGCAGACAGACGACGAGGGCCGGTAGCTGGGGTGTCTGGCGCCGCCAGACTGGTGGGAGCCTGGTGGGAGCGCGCGGAGGCGTCTGGCGCCGACAAGCGACCAGCACGCAGTGCGCTGTGTGTGACGTCACCACATAATCGTTGCGTCCCGAAGCCGACTGATTAGTACCTACTCGTATGTTCAGGTCTGCATGTTCAGCATGTTACCACGGGCCACCTGAGCTGTTAGTAACAGAATATATATATATAATATATACTAATATATAATATGACTATAATATATATATATATATATATATATATAATATATATATATATATATATATATATATATTCTTTAAGGCAGATATCATTGTAAACAGTATAAGGAAGTTCTGGCCTTCGAGAGTTTCCTGTTGAAGTTTTAAAATCTTATTGAACGTTTTGTTTTAACTGTGTTGGGTAGCAGTTAAAGAGATTCGCGATGTTTCATTAAAAGTTAAGTCATTTTTTGTTTCGACGTGTGGGGTTTGGGGTTTCCGAATTTGTATTGTAACAATCATTGTCAGATGCACAGTAAAGTTACAAAAATATGAGCCGTCTAGAGAAGCTATTTTCACATTTGTTTGTTTTTGAAATATAGCAAGGTTAAATACATGTTGCAGGTGACGGATACAATATAATACACTTAGTAATGTAGTAGTAGAGTTTATTGACCACTGTACCTAACACGAAAAAATACAGAAGATATGAAAATCAAACCTAACTACATTCCGCAAAAACCACAATCTAACAAGTGCAAAAAACACATACACTTACAATCGACAATCCACTTCGTTTTGTCTATCAGCCAGTAAACCACATATTCATCACCAATGAACCTGTTAAATATGAAGATGAAATAAATTTCATCTCTATATACACAGTTCATACACCCCAGAGCGCAAAGTGAGATGTTGTTTGTGTCTGTTATGTTGAGTGGGTGGTTTGGTGGTCTGGTGATTATATGGCTTCTTGGTTATGAAACCAAGCGGTAGTGGTCATGGACTGTGTCGATGATTTCCTGTTTTGTCTTTTAGAGTTTGTGGTTGGCCTTTGTTTGGTGTTCGACTAACCAGTGCTCAGCGGGACCCACTGCTCTTCTTGGATGTGCATGGTAGTCGCGCGATAAAGTAGTTGTGGTTCACCAATGTAGTTGTTGATACGAGGCCTACAATCCTCGTGAGGGCATATGAAGTTTATAACTACATTGGTGCGATTTGACTGCTTTATCGTGACGGGACTGTTCTTCAATGACAAGCTGACGTGTCTTTCTGTTCTGGTAAGTAATACTGTTGATCTGAATAAAGATCATCATCTTTGTTGCATTTTTGTGTGTTTCTTTAAGATGTCTTTTCAAAACCTTTTCATCCGTTTTGTACTGAGAGTTTCATTATGGTTTTTTGTATGTAGAGATGGTGGACTTGTTTGAGCGTGGCTCTGTTTGTTTGTTGTTGTTGTTTTGGGTGTGTTGGTTTGTCAAGTTGTTTGAGTATTTCCTGTCAAAAGTCTCGGTGTTTGTAAACATTAATTTACCAGTAACCTGTTTTGACCCCTGTTAAATTCAATGTTCAACAGTTCGGTAGGTAAGACTAGTTTTTGATTGCCCGAGTAATGAAGGCACGTAGTACGCTGATTTTACGAGGATTTTAACCGCTGGGTGTCTACCGAGGAACTGATGATGGAAAGTAATACAAGTTTAGCGGCAGCATCTCGGCGATCTCCGGTGATTCGTCCACCATACCGTCTCCCAAAAAATACGTGCGGCCTGGTCTAAGGCGTCGCAGTTGGCAGCGACCCCGGCGCAGGACCTGGCTTTTCTCAAGGGCTATTGGCTTACCACGAGAAGGGGTAAGCCAGTAGCTAGCGTGGGGTAAGCCAGTAGTAGCCAGGTCGACAGCGTACCTTTGCCACCTACCTATGGTACTTATCCGAGCGAGAAAATCGTGGGATTGGCGTTCTTTCGATTGAAAACTTGCCAGCCTCGATCAAACGGGACATGGTTAATGCTAAAAGAGAAAAAAAGGGTCTAATATCCCTTTCAGGCGGCCCTGCTTAATTCGATGCTACCGTCGAAGCCATTCGAGCCAAAACTGCTGCCTACTTTGTCAACCAACCAGCAACAGCAGACTTCTTCCACATTGCTGCGTCCTTGACAACGACTTTCTCCAGAACGACCTGCAACAATACAAATGGGTCCCAAGACCCCAACTACATGGAAAGCGTCACCCCAGACAGAGGGCCCTGAGTGAGCCAAATTATTGGAGATGGGCGCCCATGAGAACCCCCCCCTTTCCCTCTAAAAGAGGCTATACACGTAACGAGGGGGAACCTATAACAAAAGTATGTAAAACCATTATGTTATTTAGCGTGTATTTGGTAATAATCGAGCAAAATATGTCCTTATTTCCAATTACACAAACGTATGTAACATTGTGAAATACCACGTATTTTCCACAAAATGTCCGAATTTTGACCTCGCTGAGCGACCTCTAAATATTAATTGATAGCAAATACATTTCACACACTTAGGTAAGGTATCTTTAATGACGATATGCAGGCATTAATATGATGGAATTGATTCAGACATGTACGGAACACTTTATTAAAATTATCCATGTTTTCACCATTCTTGGCTAAAATGTCCAAACTTTGACCTCGTTGAGCGACCTCTAAATATTAACTGATTTCAAAAATATTTTACACACGTTGTTTTTGATGGGATTCAAACCAGAAAATTGCCTGTCCCGATACAAATTCCGATTTTTGTAAAATAAGGGCAACCCTAATATATAATTTTATAAATATATATGTATATATATACTAATATATATATATCTACAACTTTTATTTGCCTTTTTTTGTTTTTTTCTAACTTTCTTTTTTTTATTTATTTTTTCTCTTTCCTTTTTTGTTGCAGCTTGTTTTTTTTTATTTTGACTTTGTTTTTTTTAAATTTACTTTTTGTTCTTTTTTTTTCTGTATTTGTTTTCGTTAGTTTTTTTTTCTTTTTTTGTTTTTTTTGTATATATATATATGTGTGTGTGTGTCGTGTGTGTGTGTGTGTGTGTGTGTGTGTGTGTGTGTGTGTGCGTGTGTGTGTCACGGTAGTGAACTGCTTTGTGTGCAAGCTTCATAACTCCAGGTAAATATGTTCAAGGTCAAATATAGCAAAATTACTGTCCGGCGGGCGGGCGGCAGCCCTTGATTCAGCCCTGCACTGGCAAGTCGCCCAGACATCGCCCAGATATCGGAGTCGTTCGTGTCATCTTATAATGTTCGCAACATGGTTTGTAGAATGTGCACACTGCAATATACACAAGGTATACTAATATCAGTACCTACTATCTTTCCATTCACCGGGAAAACACGTTCGATCTGTGCTCAGCTCGGCAAAGGCGATATGTGACTTAACCGGAAAAAACAGAGTGTTTTCAATTTGAAGCATCTCTGGTCGTGTCGGAAAATACAGATCTCTTGAGAGCGACTGATAATAAGCCAGGAAAAATGAGCCAACTGTTTGCGCCGACAACGGAGCTCTGACAGCCAACGGAGCTCAAGATAGTCAACCCACCGCACGGCTCGGCGCTCTAGGTCACGAGCACAACGTTTTGATCGGATAACAGTGAACATATTTTGGTATTGTTGTTTTTGACTGACCTCTCTTGAACAACTTCCACTTTTTAAATTAAATATAAAAAATCTTCAATTTTCAAAAGTATTATGGTACCTATTCAAGGAGATGTCAGTCAAAATAGCAATGCAGAAACAGAGATATATGCTCATTGTACAAGCACTACGGAGATTAACAGTGAAGATATGTCAAAGGATTTCGAAGGCCGCAGCACCGAGGTTTTTCGATAAAGGTAACACCTGACTATGGCTTTTATCAGCTTTTATAGGTGTGGAATCCAAAGCATATCGTTAATGGAGCATGTTAGCATCGATATCCCGCTTAGGTATAAGACATATCTCAGCATTCCAGAACCAAGTGCCCTCAAGATAGACAAACCACCGAGGACAACTCAACGCTGCCAAGTGGTTCCATGTTACTAACATATGAATCATATTGTATAAGATAACGAAGACAGGGAAGAAATAATTGGATCGGCGTAAGGTAAGGAAAAATGCTCGCATTGCCCATTGGGTTATGACTTACCTCTCAGTTATCACACTGCATGACAAAGTATCTGAAAGATGGCATCAAAAATAGGTCTTCGGTGAAAAATATGCACCTGCATATCACTGTACCAGCGCTTCTGGTGTTTCTCCAAAGCTAGCTGCTCGACAGCCGCCTTCGATACAGGAATCCCAGCACGAAGATGAAAGTTTGATTATTGATCGCTGCAAAGATGAGGCATCATATTGCAAAGGAGTCAGGGGCGCAGTCAGGATTTTACGAACGGGGGGGGGGGGGCTAAAGCGAATTGGGTCCCTTAAGCATTGGTGATCCACCGTAAAAAAAAAGAAAAGAAGAAAAAAAATCTGCTCCATTTGAGACCACTCCCAAGCTGAGATGCTCGCTTTCTGAGGCTAAATTGGGTTTTACCAGGCCTGAAATGGATCCTTTCTGAGTCCACGATAAGCCCCTTTCAGACCCAAGATGGGCCCCTCTGAGCCGCGACGGGGGATACTTTAGCTCCCAAAGCACCCCGCTGGCTGCACCACTGAAAGAAGCACCGATACGGTTCCTACCACTCAGCGTTCGAGCGCGATAAATCACGTTGTATGTCGCCACCACCAACAAAACTTTCGCGACACGGCGCAAACACGGCAAAGCTCAGCGACGCCATGTTTGCCCATAGCTACGAACCACAGCACGATGTCAATCCGGCGAATGACGAAGAAGAGAAGCCGCACCTGTTGTCACCTGTTGCACCTGTTGTCTGTTCGCTGTCAGGGTGACCGCTGTGTCTCCGGTCTCCACCCGCGCCCGCCGAGCCCTCCCCGCCCGAACCCTCAGCGGGCGCGGCGCGACCAACCCGGACACGGCCGGGCGGCCGGGCGGCCGTGCCGGGCGGCAGCGGCGGCACGTTATAAGCCCGGGCCGCGGCGGCAGCAGCACACTCGGCAACAATGTCTCCTCGTCTGAGCAACACCGTGGCGCTGCTGGCGGCGCTTCTGGTAGTCTCCGTGCTGGTCACGGACGCCGCCCGCAACAGTAAGCCCGGTGAGTAGTGAACTGACCGCGGCGGGTCGCCTGCGCTGCTGCTGAAAGGCCCGTATATCTTCAGTTGCGCGGCTGCTGTCACACGGCATAGGCATTGTGGATGGTAGTTCGCACAAACGCGGTAACGTTGTTCTTTGTATGAGCGAAATTAGTTTTGGGCCCCGATCGAACAAGTTTAGTTAATTTTAAATGTTTTACAAGCCATGTACCTATTAGGAGGGCAACAAGTGATAGAAGGTAGGAGTAGGTACACAATTACAAAGACAAACGTTGGTGGGGCAACCGCAAGATGGTTCATTTGTGTTTAGCTCAATGGAAGCCTATCTCCACTGTTTGAGGTGGCACAGATACCTCTAATACAAATTGTTGTATACATGCAATTTTCATGAGTGTTAACAATAGATATTATCGGTAGGTACCAAAAAAAAATGTGGTGACCTCATGCAACATCAGGTAGCCCCATGTGACCTCTGGTGACCTCTTGTAACCTGTGGTAGCCTGTCTTGACCTCGTGTGACCTGCGATGACCTCAGGTGACCTGTGACCTCTGGTAACATGTGGTAGCCTGTCTTGACCTCGTGTGAACTGTCTTGACCTCTGGTGACCTGTGAGAACCTCTGGTAACCTGCAGTAGCCTGTCTTGACCTAGTGTGACTGCGATGACCTCAGGTGACCTCGTGTGACCTGTGACCTCTGGTAACCTGTATCTCCACTGTTTGAGGTGGCACAGATACCTCTAATACAAATTGTTGTCTGCATGCAATTTTCATGAGTGTTAACAATAGATATTTTCGGTAGGTACCAAAAAACCTGTGGTGACCTCATGCAACATCAGGTAGCCCCATGTTCCGAGTAGCCTGTCTTGACCTCGTGTGACCTGTGTTGACCTCCTGTGACCTCGTGTGACCCGGCAGCCCGGCTGGTCCGGGGTCAGGAGGAGTGGCCCGCCTCGGTCGGCTGTCCCACCGGCTATGTGCCCGATCTGAGGCCTAAAGCGCTGAAGCAGCGCCGACCTGGCTACATCGTCTGCGCTAAGGGCAACATCGAGAACTGCGTGCACGGCACACACTGGTATCTGCTCGATCGCCGCTTCTGCTTCAAGTGCAACTGCATCAACGGCAAGGCCGACTGCCTCTCCTACACGTGCCCACCGCCGAAACCCCTCTTTCGTGAGTATAAACAACGATAATAATTATGCACACTGAGACGGTGCCAGTCTCATCAACCTAGCTCACAGTATGTGGATTATACTGTAGGACTATATGCTAATGTGAATAGCACCAACTCAAAAGTATTTTACACTGGAAGAGATGTGATTGCATTGCATACGTATACAAGAAAAAGCGATGTGCGAAGCTGTCCAGTCTATAAAAGAAGCCTTTTTATTCCACTGTATCATATTGCTCCGTCCAAATTTACAAACTACATCCGTGTGTGGCATGCCCTCATAGCTTAGTGGACTTTCTAAATATAGCTACCAGTGCACTTACATTCAGCATGATTGAACAATTGACTAGGAAGTTCAGTCACCGACTAAAAGCAATTCATCGGAATGGCAAACACTTTCCGATAGTTAAAATGCATCAGTGGACTTAGTCAACCACCGTAGGCAATCCAAATCTGCGACGCCGACTAACAGCGCACTGTATGTCCGTTTCCAGCCACTCACGACCGCTACCAGTGCCGGCGGGACCAAGTGAAGGAGTGTCCTAACAGGAGCTGCACGTTCCTGGCTCGGGACCACCGCTGCGTGTTCTGTGACTGCCACGGCCGCCGCTTCTGAGCTGGGGGCTGGGCTGAGGGCTGGGGAGGGCTGCTGGGACGCCGGACGGGCTTCCTGGGGCAGAGGACACCCGCAGGCGGGCAACAGGGGACATTGTTACAGACCCGCTGGTCGGGGGAAACGAATTTATCATTGTTAAGACACGGAACGGGCCCCGACTGGATCCGGAAAGGATCGAAAAGCAGGGACATTCAAACATGGAAGACTATATATATTCAGCAGTCACTTGTTTCTAGAAGTTTTGCGCTTCGAAGCACTTTCGTTCAGTCTGTCTAGATGTGAAAGGCCGTCTCTGCACTGGCGCTGTGCGTTACAGAAAGCAGAGACCGTAAGAAATAAAAATGGAGTGGATAAGCCGTTAAAATGTTGTTGACAAACTGAAAAATACATGAATTTATTAACCATGAAGAGTTTGAAAAATCCACAGACCAGCGTACGACAAAGCATGACGATAACCGAAACAGAGGGCAATTTTCAAATGCAGGATAATCGCACCATTCAGCTCTCGAGCGGCATAAACTACCGCTACAGAGATTCGCCTTTATCCGTCACAGCGGAGCGGTCCATTAATCTGCTCCGCGCCGTAAGCCAAACTGCAGGTGCAGCGACTTAGTGACTTCGTGTGTGGCTGTGTGGCCGCGTTTTTCTGGGTGTTTGCTGTTGCTGGGACAGTGCGGCTACAAATCCTCGAAATCGTTTCAAAACACGCTGAAACCAGTTCGTGATGTTTTATGGCAGCGAGGCTTGTGTATTCTGCACTAACACTCCACCGACAAAGAAATGTGAAAATGAGCCTCGAGTGGCTAAAGAGGCACCAGCACCATCATGCATGCAAGCAGGACAATGTTGTCCAAAGCTGTATGGTGTATTTAAACGCCGATATAGAAACGTCAATGCTGTACTTCCCGTGCGGTTTACTGACGATCCTACATGCTAAGTCATTTCCGTGTGGAAATGGTTCAAACAAAAGCATCTGCCAGGCGTCTCTTCTCGAAACAGCTCTAGGCAGACAGAGCCGGAGCCTCCGCAGAACGGACGCTCTCAAAATAACACGACCCAACTAAACAAACAAAAGAGTAAACCACAGAACTTTCACGCACCTACTAAAAAAATATTATCAAAAGATCACAGACCCCCGTCGGAACGGGTTTCCCCCTCCTCGACGCCATATCGGACACAGCCTCCGACTCATGCAGCCAATGGACGCGTCCTCTGCCGGCACCACCAGCCACTACGTCTCCTGCTTCGGCTTCAGTCCGCGGATCGAGAGGTCGTACACCACCTCCTCCACCTTCTTCAGGTCGTACTTGAGGCCGTCGAACCGTTTGCGCAGGTTGTCGTTCTTCAGGTTGAGCAGGCGGAATCCGGAGCTGAGTTCGCTGAGGAACTGCGCCACGCGGAACGGCCTCGGGTAGTCGCCGGCAGTGACACTGTTCACCACAAACCGAGACTGAAACACGAGCACGCCGGTCACTGCCACGACGAGAGGGCTGCCGATCGGCAATGAGTCGCACAGTGATGAGCTGCAGCACCCGGACACCGATGAGTGACCCCTGCCCCGCAGAGTGCGGCCCCAGTACACAGCGGCGAGGCTGTGGCGGACGGTCACCAGTCGTCCTTTACGCGAGTGTCGATTACTGGGACGCGAGGGTGGCGAGATCATGCCGAGAGCGGAGGAGACGTGAGAACAGAGGAAAGATACAGCACCAGAAGCTGGCCAGTACATGGCTGATGACATGCTGCCAGCGCGACAGACTCAACAGTGAGACTCGGACCATGTTCGGCCAGCTCAGCCAGTACGGCCAGCAACGGGGACAACGGGATGTTTGTTGAACGGTTGGGAAATATGTGAATTTATCCAACTATGCAACAGCCAAATCAGCGACGGGATCATCAATACACAGTTCCCAGCACAGTGTGAAGGACAAGACGATCAGTGGTCACCCTGGGAGTTACAGCGACTTGAAAAACGTTCATAAGCCACAAATGATACTGGTTAACCAGCAGACGTACCAGCTCTGAAGACAGCATGAGGAGACCGGCCAAATAATCTTCCAGGTCCAGAATGAATCCTTCCTCTTTGCTCAGGACAACTGTGGTATAAGTGGAATATTGCATAATGTCAACGTAGTTTATAACGCAATGAGGAAAAGAGCACAGCTTACGCCATTATAAATACGTTAGAAATGCTGAGAAACGAATAAAACAGGATGAGCAAAATCACAAAAGCAAAAAGCCAGATGAAATATCACTCACCAGCGTATATAAAGCCAAGGTCCCTTCATATACAACTTAAAACACGAAAAATATTGATGAAATTAACGTGAGATTTAACTTGAATTCGAGGACTTTATTCAAATTAGAAACAATAAAGAAATTAAGACCAAATAATCGAAAATGAGAACTACACATAGTGTATGATGTGAGGATAGTGGCCATCTGGGAAGGATTTATAAAAAACAGCTTAAATGAATGCGGGAATTAGTTAATCATGTATTGCTAGGAATTAGTTATCATGTATTATCTTGCTCAAACTTGCCCTAAAGCAATGGTATCGGCAGAGTTTTTTTTTTCTGACTCCATATTGTTAGTTGCGATTGTGCACATCACTAAATTCACGACGGCCGCTCTTGAGGGGAGGTGGCGTATTTGACTAGTACTTAGATACTTGCCACTAAATGTCGCTACGTATTACTGATGCACTATGTTTTCATGTATTATTATTTCATATTAAACTGTATCGTTTGGGCGGCATGTGACCTTTGTTGTCGGCCCGCCCTTAAACCCCAATCATCATCATAAACTGTATCGTTTGTATCACTTGCTTTGCGAATGAGGGGAAGCAAAATACGTGATTTCAATCCGTTTCTGGAATTAACCTGTCGTCAGCAATGTGTACAGTTGCTGAAAGTCACTACAGGCTTGTATTACCCTATGGCTCCCCGCCCAAAGCCAGTCTGAATTCGCCGCGACTTGAGATTGAAACGACCAACTGTGTTAAAGGGCCACTTAACTTTTACAGCCCAAAGTCGAGCCTCAGATATTCTTGCTATTCTGGCTGTTTATTAAATGCAAATTATTAAAAAAGCCAAGATTGTTAACAATATAATTAACTGCATACACTTTTTATTTTTTAAGTTGACTGACGGAATGGTGATGTTCAGTTTGCAATATTCATGGTAAAATTATAGCCCGCAAAGAAGAGATCAAAATAGTGCGGAGACGATTCCAATTTTACGAATGATTGCCAATCATTGGAGGTGCTAAAGTCTTTTTTATCTAACGGGGTCAGTATCGGGAACCAGACTTTGAAGGTGAAATCGAACACGCTTAAAGGGACACTGCCTCTTCCGGATGATATCGCAAAAACATGCTAAAACAAGTCTAAGGGACTAAATATGATTTGTAATCGTCCTCTTATGCTCACCAAAGCAGCGCAAATACAAAAAACTATAATTTATTTAATTTGTCATAACAATATAAAAACGGTTCGCGA
>VOPJ01010756.1:0-57336 GCA_014673585.1 Semibalanus balanoides
ACAGCCAGCCACAGCCACTCCCAAATGTCAATGGCTGGCCGATGGCCAGCCATGAGGATTTTTTCAAATTTACATGATGTCTTTATTTCCAAACTTCTGTTATGGCAACATGCCAAGGCTTTTAACCGTGATTGGCTTGATAAAATTTATGCAAAAACAAAAACAGTTAGACCTTGCAGCCACAGCCGTAGCCATGATCTAGAGATTTTCCAGTCCGGCCCACCCCATTAGCCATGGGGATAGCCGCCCCATGTAGAACTCTAGTGCGCAGATCCAGAGCCGATACGTCAGTGCCAAGAGAAACAGTGCAGCTATAGCTGCAGTTGGCTGATCAGATCAGGCCAGGCAGCATAGCTGCATATACACTGGTGAGTTGTTTGTATCCCTCGCCCTGGTGGGGGGTCATTTTGGCCCTCCCCCTGAGGTTTTTCCGGAATAGCGGGAAAACGGCGGCGCGCAGCGCCGCCAAAGTTTGCACAGCTGTTTGAACATAAATTGCCCACACTTTGATTAAAAATTTACTTCAGGTCATCCGAGGTCAGGTCACCAGGTCACTTTAAGTGACCTTGCCTTCCAAAATGTTTGTTGATCGTGCCAAAAGCCACAGTTTTTTTGTTCGAAGATTTGAAACTTGCAGGATTTGTACAATATTATAAACCTACAACTTGTTTATCTCGGATTTTGTTTTTGTCATCGGTGAACCTACAGGTCAGGTCAATTTTCTGACCTCCATTATAAGTGAATGGGAAAAATAAACCAAATACTTCCCAATTCAGAAAAATATACCGACGGGGTCAGGCTAATTCTTCAGAGTCATCGCTATTTTAGCTCATTCAGATGATCAAGTGCATTATTGCTCAATGATTTATACAAAGTCATCTGAGGTCATCAGCAATGATTTGCTAATAACTCTTGATCGGAAGAGAGATAGAGACGATAGTGACACCAATTGTGTTCGTATCGTCTGGCGCGTTGCCCCTATGCCAACATGACCTACCTGGGTACTAAATGACCTTGACTGAGGTCAAATTTTGAAAGTTGGACTTACCAGGTCACCGTGTATATGTTTGAAAGGCGCCTCAATGAGAAAAAAAACAAACCGGAAATGTGGCGGGTTCAAAATGATTTCCCCTAATCTTTGATAGGTGACATGCCTATTCACGAAAACTATTTTGCTAAAACAGTATTTTTTGACCTTTCTGACCTCTGGAGACTAAACTATTTTCTGAGAATCAATTTTGAGGAACATACAGCAATTGCAAATATCAATAGCCATACGATTGCTTCTTCCAATCGCTTTGCTCCTAGCTATCATACGTTTCCGATATAATCGGGGGTCTTCTGGAAAGAGTCCTAAACTGGAAATCTGACCTTTGGTTGACCCATCTGGTGACCCAATTGCGGACCTGATACAAGAAAAGACTTGAAATACTTTCGATAGAACTTGCCTAGAGCTATCTAATGCCGTTTTCCGCTTGTCGCTACGTTGCGTAGTTTTAGAGATATCACGGGGGGCGGAAATCAACCCCCTGCAGTTCGTGTTCGGCGCGAACCCCCTGCAGTGAGCGGGATAATCGTGCATCAACAAAGCACTGGGGGCCCGGGGCATGTGATTCTCGAAACTTTCTTGACAGCTCGCTCGGCTCCCCTCGCGTTCCACGAGCCCTGGTTGGGTCAGACACTCAGTGACTCTCAAACTTTTTCTCCCAACCGTGGTCGGGCCGGGTGGTGCCCCCATCGGAGTGCACAGATACTTTCAAGAGAGACTGTACATCATCAGCACACGAAAAAGCACTGTGCCCAGGGAACTCTCACAAAACTCGCCGTCTTTGCCCTTTGGTCAGCCTAGCCAAATACGGCGAGCTTTTTTAGGATGTAGTCCCTATTTTTAACAGAAAAAAAATGTGAAGATACACCCCTCTAGAAATATATCGGGCCAAAACTGTTTTTAGTGGGGGTACCTTATGCCCCCTTATCAAAAATTGCCCTCTCCTGGAGTGAATCCTGGGTAACCACAGTTTATCTACAGAAGTGGCTACAGAACGTCAAATCGACGCTTTGCAAATAATTATCAAAATAATTATCATCCCCGGGTTTGAAAAGAATAGCCACTGGGATGGCGAACCGTTTAAAGAAATCACGCGACCTTCACAAAGCTGGTGAAATACAAATGTTTCTCTGTGATCCCTCTGCGGGCATCTGTATTATACACATCTAACAAGAGCACGCAAAGACAAATGTGTGATAATGAGCCTGGTCCATGAAGCGTGAATGGCTTCATTACAGTAAATTTGCTGCAACAGTAAAATAACTGCAACAGTAAATTTATTCTTGCTGGATGCCAGTATGTTGCAAATGTTACATCAATAATTATGCCACATCTCCTATTAAGTACAAAACATCGCCAACCATAACGGAAGCAAACTACAGCTTATTTGATGACCAGACCATCAGCCTAGTCTTTTTTCACAACGAAGTACAGTTATCTGCTAAAACGACGATTCAGTCGGCAATACAGACGGCTGGTAGAGCCTGTCGGTCATCGGTAGTACCTCAAGGCACGTATCACCGAGTATGCACCTTCGTTTGCAAACCGTGACCTCTACAGCGGCATCGCCTAAGCATGCACACTGCACAGTGCAATCATCAGTACAAAATATCATGCTATCTACAACCGTCCCTTCAGAGACATAAACATTAAGTCACAATATCAAGAACAGGCGTGCACAAACGCATGAAAATCACGAAGAATGGGTTTCGAAAGGAGTCAGTTCAAGAGCTCGATCTTTTTGACAGTAGATAATAATGGCTTTCCAAGTTGAATGGATCTACAATGTCTATATCAACCGTCAATACCGGAATCATGCATCTTTCATCAACTTGTATCCCCATTAGCATATCTAACTTACTCTCTCACCATAGTGTTCGATTCACCACAATCGAAGAACCCATTTCCCTCTGAACCCCACCTTTCGGCACCGCATCCAATGCCCTCCCTCTCCGTTCTACCCCGAGTGATGACGGCGTCCCTCAGTATCCTCTATTCAGTGGAGGCCAGCCAGTCCACACCGGTCCGTGCCACCGCGAATGGCATCCGGAACCCACGCAAAGTCACCGGTATCTGACACCACATCGGCTCCGTCTCTGGCTCGCCGTCAGACCCCGTCGCGGCCGGCGAGTCGCCCCGCGCCTCCAGCTCCTCTCCCGCCGTCGGCGACGAGCGGTGAGACGACGACGACGAGTCGTGCGACAGGTGGGGCGAGGCCACCGAGCCGGCCGCCGCCGGAGAGGACCGCCACTCGGCCGCTGACGTCGGCCCGCTCTGGCGCGCGCCACGTGCTGCCGGCAGCGGTGACAGTGACACGTCCAGCAGCGTCAAGCCCATCTCGGCGGCGTACTGGGCGCAGCAGGGCTGGAGGCGGCGCGGCGCGGCACGGCCGCAGCAGGGCGACACAGCTGCCAGCGGCGGCACGGGCTCGGCCAGCGCAGCGGCGCCGTGCCGCAGTCGTATGTGGATGACGGTGCCGCGCCGGAACGTCAGCTGCGGCCGCGCCACCAGCGGCGACCAGCCGTGCCCGCCCGGCGCCGTGTGCACCAGCACGTGCAGGTTGGTGGGCGCCAGCTGGCGGGCCGTCAGCTCCAGCAGCGGGGAGCAGGTCACCAGCGTCCTGCGGCAGCGGCGACCGTCAGCGGGGTTGGTCTTTCCGGACTCCCGGAGGGTCCGGTGTGGCATGTCAGCACTACTGGCCGGGGGTATAACGGGGGGTGTCGGCACCGGGGGCCTGGGTCCCGGCATCCTAGGATTACTCCGACAACCCAAATTAGCAGCATTAACCGTATTGGAGTGGGAGGGCCAAATAACCACCTGATTGCATCCCCACTCCAAATTGTGTGGTTCAGTTACACGCCGATGCAAACATGCTTGCAATGCATCGAACGGAGAGAGCATGACAACTTACCACACCAAAACCAAGGCCAGTGAACTAAAAGTTTACACATTTCATGCAGAAGTCTGAAATGTGGCCATTATCTTTCGACATCACGTCTGAATGTCACAAATTGTGGCACCTGAACTGGTAAATTGCGAGGCATTTTAAGCGTAACCAGGGACGCAGGAAGTATGTTCAAGTTGGGGGGGGGGCAAGATCTTAGCCTGCCAACGAGTATTCAGCCTGAAATCCTGTCTCACTTACGAATTCTGCCCGATTTGAACTAGTCACTTTTGGTTGTATTACTTGTTTACGCCACAACCGTGCCCACGGCCACTACAGGTATTTTGAGACTTATAAATTTGACTGACAATAGACTCGGCTATCGACTACTATCTCGGATTTTTAATTTATGATGAAAATTTAACTTTTTTTCATATATTTCCTGAAACTGCAAATGCTTAAAATATATACAAAAAAACGCATTTTAGATTGACGGGAATTTTGAGAAGAAAAATAGAGATTGAGTGACGAATGAAGTTAATACCATTAAAATTCCTTATGCCGACCTTCCAAAGACCAAAAATCGACCACTTACACGACATTCCCATGCATATAAATGCATTTCGTTTTTGCTTTATACTCTGAGCTATTTTAAACTAGTATTGTTTTAAGGTCATTTTCCACGCTCTAGACGCAAAAAAATAGACCATAGATATGCATTACAACGCAAATGATAGTTTGACCTCGTATGACCTCGGATGATTTTGACCTGATTTAAGGTCATCCGTCATTCTAGTCTTAGTCTGATACCTATACAAGTCTAAGAATATAATAATTACTTACAAATGGTCGGATAAATGAATCAAAGATACCGATTTCATTGACTGTTTAGCGTTTTAACCCGCCCGTGCCTGGTGCTCGGCCGCCACCTTCGCCGTGCCGGGGGAGGGGAACACCATTCAAAAGCTCGTCAAAAAGTATTTGGAAACTATTTCGATAATTTCTTTAAGTTTTAACAGTTCAATTTTGAGGTTACGAGGTCATCATAGGTCAGATTTTCCACTTGCAGGACTTTGCTCCAGAAACCCCCCAAATCTCGCGAACTATGATAGCTCTAGAAACAATTGAAAAATGCAATCGCCAGCGTGTTCTCAAATTTAAGTTTTATTTTAGGTGAAAAGTTTAAAGCTTCAGAGATCATCAAAGGTCCAAAGGCTATTTTTGCCAAATCATTTTGTAAAACAAATAACTTTTTACCTATATGATAACGTCAACTTATGTGACGCCACATCGTTGTTGGCGTCTCATCCAGCGCTCTGAATCATATTCCGATGACCATGACCAGTTAGGTCAAATTGTAAGTTTTGACCTCAGGTCAGGTCTACTCTCTAGTGGTAACCCAATAGGTCAATTTGCAAAATGGGGAACGTTCTCGTCGAGAATATCTACCATTACCTATTATTTGATATGTACACATTGTGCCGGTTTCTTTTTTTAACTGGATTTTATCGAGAGTTAACGATTTAAAGTTGTTGGTGACCTGGATGACCTCAACTTAGACCGATTGTAGGGGTCACTTAATACAAAATGGCACCTGGTCTTCAGGAATGGCCGATGATAACATTGAATCCCATAGGGAATTCGGCTGTATCCATGCTAACCTCAGAATATAGGCGTCGAACGGGCGCGGGCACCGGGGCACCGTCGCCGCTGCCCCTTGATTTTGAAAGGGGCACCCACATCAAAGTGCTCCCTTAACATTTGTATGGCTTAGATTCATTGATAAGGTTAATTATCACATTTATGGAAACAACATTTGTATTTATATGCCGGGAGTATTTACGGGCTGATAAGGTGCCCTGGAAAAACAATAAATAGTCGAAAAATTCGAAAATAACTCGAATGGTGAAGTCAATTGGCGAACAAATAAACGTGAAAAAAGGAAAGACAATTTTCGTTTAAACATTGGGCCGTGTCTCAGATTTTTTAAACTTAGTTTTCACCCCAAAATTCAAACTGTGCTTTTTGCGTTCAAATTGACAATTTTTGTGTGAAGATATTACAAAAGAGAGAAACAAATGTGCGTAGGTGGCAAAAATCAGCATCGTCATTGCAATCGTAACTGTAATCACCAAGTTTAAAACTCTGAAATTGCTGACGTCATTACGTCATTAAAGCTTTCATATGGATTTAGATCGCTTGAAACAGATTTGTTGACGTTTACGGTCCTGTTGATATCCTAACATATTTTTCTTGAGTTTCACAATTAGGTTTAACTATCCTTAAAATGGCAAACAGACTCAAATTCGACTAGAAAGCAATTATAACTAGACAACTACCTATGAATTTCAAGCGTTTAATGATCAACAAGTACTTTTAACCTTCCACATTGATGTGATTACTCTCAACGACTTTATTAATTAGAAAACCGTAAATATAAGGTATAAATCCTCAGAAAAGTTGGGGGGCGACGCCCTTCCTCGAAAAAAGTTGGGGGGCCGCTGCCCCCTCTGCCCCCCGGTTCCTGCGTCCTTGAGCGTAACTATCAACAAAATACACCTATTGGACTTGTCCAGTACCTGAAGAGCTGCACGGCGCCCCTGCGGTGCTGGAGACAACGCGGGTGCCGGTCAAACGTCGCCTCAGTCGCGGGGAAATGCAGCACGTACACCTCCTTGGGACTGATCGGCGAGCTGCCGAGCAGCAGCGCCACCTGCACGCCGCACGGCCAACTACAGTTGTCCAGCGTGTCCGACAGGTGCTGGAACACGACACATACCAGTAGTGACGACTGATGACGACGATTGAGGGATTAGGGGCGGGCGCGCCGACTGTTTTTGGTCATTTGGCTTATGTAATCAAGCTATTTGTGCGCCTTTATTTTGTATTGGCTGGCATGTAAAAAAGACGTGAAATGCATGGCTCTTCATTTAATTTGACATTCTGTTGGAAGCGAGGGCTCGTCAAAGTGACAATATCACCCCCCGCCCCCGCTTAACACCGCAGTTCCCACTTAAACGGAGTTGCATTGCTTATTCGGGAAAACGAATATTGCCAACAAAAAGAAACTAACAAACAAAACATCACAGTTCCTTCAACATGGTTGCAGTTTTGTGTAGTACAGTAAGTTTTGGCGACCTTCCAATTCGGAGAGTCGGCCGGGGATCCTGAAGGGTTGATTAGCCCCCCCCCCCCAGGTGTCCATGCCATGTTACACAAGGATCACATAGTTAGATACACAATACACAATGTGGGCAGATTGGTCAATGGTCAGTTATATTGTCAGTAAAGCTTTCAAATGTTATGCTATACATTTAACTATTTGATTCAAATATGTTCCGTTTGGTGAAAACTTGTCCGTTGATTCTCTTCTAAAAAGTCTGTCCATGACATGTCACACAAGGATCACATTGGTTCAAAGTTAGACAATACGCAAGTGGGTAGATTGGTCAGCTATATTGTCAGAACAGCTTTCAAATGGCATGTTATACCTTTCACTATTCGATTCAAATATGCTATATGCCGTATCGTGGAAGCCAATTTGATATTCAATAAATGTTTACATCATCGTGTATAAAAGTGTGCGAGGATGATGGACAGAACAGTTGTCGCGAAACCCTTACCTGATCACACTGGTCATATGATGCTAAGAACGTCTCTATTATTTTACGAAGCTTTTCGTCGTTTCTCAGTTTTCTTCTGGCATGTCTTTCTTGTCTGAGGCTCTCTCGCTTTGACGACCATGAAGGGCACCAGAAATCAGTTAACATGCATCATAGTGAGTTGAATAACGCACACAAAATGAATATCGACAACACAAACAAGCCTGAGATTCACAAATTATTGAGGTTTGCTGTAACGTTAACCATTAACTTATTATTTGGATGGCTGGCATGATAGACATGATCGTCAAAAATTGTGTTAAAATTATCCATAGCATGCGAAGTACCTATTGATTTTAGTGTAAAAATAAATTATCAAAACAGACAAGCTTCCGAATAACTTCAAAATAAGCCTGTCATTTTTAATAATTCATTTTGACACACAAATATTTAACATGTTATTTATCATGTTAACACAATTTTCGACAATCCTATCCATTAACGTGTAAAATACTTAACATGATATTTATCATTTTACACAATTTTCGACAATCTTGTCCATTAATGTGCAATTGCATACTGCATATCAGTTATATTTCACCTTTACAAACAGCCAAACAACTACAATTGATTTGAAAATAAAGAGTGTAGAGAAAAATCGTACTGCAAAAACATGACAGGGGAAATCAGAGCATCCAAGACCATATAACATACAATATGGAGCTGAAGAAAACATGGCGAAATAAATTCATCAGCTGTGCAGCAATATCCACAAACCAGAGAGATAAATATCCACAAACCATTTGAAAATATTCACACCCCACATTCCACAACCATAACCAGTGAGAAAAACTAAGTGCAAATGAGCATTACTGGTCTTCTGTTCTGAGTGAGCTTCACCAAAGAGTGAAAGGACTATCATTTTAAAAGCAGGGAAAAATAGGTTTGAAATATAATATTAATTGGTGTTGTCCACCTACAATTGCCCGAAAATGCCATGCTAAATTGAAGAAAAGTAAAAACATTTTTTTGGAGCCAAGCCTTACAACTCTGTCTTCTCTGTCCTTAACCCTCACCCTACGGGATCTTTTCTCACCTTCACCCTACGGGGGGGGGCTGACAGCCCCCTGTTAACTTCCAAACCAAGCAACATAGAGCAACACAGTAAGAACCAGCCTGTTGCCTGTCATAAGAGGAATATAACAGTATGCATTTTTTTAGGTTTCATGTCAACGGGTGACCTTCCAGGTTAAAGGGACTGTCCCACCTTAAAGGGAAATAATCACCTTTTTCCACAAAAATGGAGTTAACACTTGAAATCGACAGATGAGACCAAAAAAATATAATGTAAATGATCACGTTTGCATAAACATTTCTAACTAAGAGCTGATTTCAAGTAAAGTTGATAAGCGTTCCACGCTTTCAATGACCAGTACTTGTTCGGACTGCTTGCAAGTACTTGTGGATCTCATCAAACTGCCGGGCTTTTCGCCGTATTATTTCTTACGGCAAGGGGAGTGGAAAAATATTAGTTTGAATCCTGCTTGTTTCGAATAATATTACCGGCGATTCCTATACATTTGATAGCCATTGAATAACAAGGAAACCAAATTACTCATGTTTAAACTTTGGTCCCCATGGCGGCCAAGGCGGTACTTGGTTTTGAAAAATGTTTTATAAATTTTCCAGTATTAAAAATTATATTTAACTTTGTCCTGGCTGTGAACAAGACTTGGGTTTATATCATCGCCAAACCTTTTTTCCAAAAGATAGCCGACAAAAAATTCAACATTGGCAATTCCATTTGAAAAATTAACTTGGGAACTAAACATAATTATTTTAGTGTCCGGCCGATTGTTTGCAGGACATTTGTCCAGCGGTCGAACAAGTCGAAAACACCGGCGCCATAATGCGCGCTTTCAATAGTGATGGGCAACACTGCTCATGAGTTTCGAAAAGAAGTTATATTGTTACTTTATTTTAGTTTGGTAAAAACTTACAGCATTGAATGAGGATTAATTTTTATTTTATTCTTAAATTTAAATTAAATCTTTGCTTTACCATCACCGGAGGCCCAAAAAGATTGATTGCCAAGAAAAATGAAAGGTGATATTTCCCTTTTAACATGAAGATTTGAGTTGAGATGCCATTTTGCGTGCTTGGCATTGAAATTAGTATGGTATAAGTTAAAACAACCACCGAGGTCGAATCACAAAGAAATTTGAGTTTGATTTTGACATCTGTAACATCCCCGGTCCCCAGTGTATTTGAATGGAGATTCTGAGCCGATGTCGTAGCCTCTTTTTACTAAATGTTGATTATAGTCGACTTTTTTACCTTTTGTTTTACCTTTACCTTCTCTGTAAAGTATTAATCTAATACAATTTTCGATGAAGCAAGTGTCACTGCAATAGTGACATCCCTTGGTAACTTAATCCAATGTCCTACAACTCTTCTACTAAAAAAATGACTTGTAGCCTAGTCCTACTTTGTTTCATAGTGAGTTTATGTTGATGACCTCTACCTCGGCATTCCTAAATCCTAATTTAACTCAAACATTCCCTTTAATACCCATAATACTGACTATTAACCAATTTGGAGACTTAAATTATGTCTCCGGAGCCTTTGGAGCCAGAGACTTCTGCATCTAGGTGAAACTAAGCATCTGTATTTTATCTATCTTCATAAGGCAAACTGTGGCAGGAAATTTGTCATGATCTCCTTGAATAGCTGGGATAGTGAAAAAAGCTAGGGTTTTCAACATGCGTTGCTCCGTTTGTTCGTGACCGGACGAGAGCCCGCTCCGTAAGCCGGGTCGGTGGCGCGCAGTTCTCAGCTCGCTTGTCGCGAGCAGGGGGAGGCACCCACTGTATCCCGACCCGGGCCGCGCGGTTGTGGCCGGCCGCTATTTTGGGGTGTTATTCAGTTCAGTGGAGGTATTGCGCGCAGTGTGTTGAGGGTTGTTAGTGCTGCATTCCCCGGGAACCAGTATCTCGGCAACCACGAGTCGCATACGCATGGGACGGACACAATGTGTAGATAAATGATCGGCCCGGAGTATGCACCGTGGAAAATTATAAAAAAACAAACATTTTTTGATAAAAAACTATACATTGGAAAGCGCTATCAAATCCATCCATAACCCACCCAAAATGGATTCATTCTGACATACAGAAAGCTTTAAATGACAGATTTAATAAAGATGTGTCCGACCCAGGGGAGGCACCCACTGTATCCCGACCCGGGCAGCGCGGTTGAGGCCGGCCGCCATTTTGGTGTGTTATTCAGTGTCGGCCGGCCGCAACCGCGCTCAGGCACCCTTGCCCCTTCCATATATTTAGTTCAGTGGTCGCGAGGGGCGATTCTGCGAGTGAGGCGCAAGCGAAAGTGCACCTTAGTGCCGACACCGAGAGCGCTTGGCTTTGATGCAGCCTGAGCCGTGCAACCAACCAAACCATCTAATGGCTTTGAATGTTGAGACATTGAAGTGCAGCAGTTACCTATGATTGGCAATTTTGAGTGTATAGCGACACCCTACAAGATATAGTATTCCACTCCTTTTGCCCTTTTTGAGGTCTATTTTCCATCCCTTTTTACTTTGGATTATTCCTCTCCTCATTTATTTTAATGTGTAAAAAAACAGAAAATTGATCAAGTTTTTGTTTAATAGCAAAAATGGGTAAATTCTTGAAAAAGGCTCTTTTTGAGATATAATTTTACACCTTTTTCCTGATTTTCAGTCTGCCATTTCCACTCGGCACCCTGGCTTAAAGCAAATCCTAGGACATGAAGTGCAAAGCATGACAAATCGGCTAGAACATGTCATTAGTCTGCACTAAGGGCAAAGATTCACCCTTTAACATAGGTTTTGAGTTGAGATAGCCAATTTGTGGCGCATTGCTCGAAAATGACCTGTGACGCTTTCCATTTTCCAAAAACCTCTAATTATGTAAATTCAGTCCTAAAAAGCGGGACCCGTATACCCGGGGTAACTGCAATCGGTGATTAGGAACTGAGTTTTGGCTGAGGTTAACGTATGATTATGACGCACAGATGACATAAGACTTTGGGGAGTGTAAGTGCTTGGACAAAGACCACCCTCCGCTTCCCTCCATGTATTTATTGTCAAGAATGAACTTTGTCAGGGTCCAATAGCTATGCAAAGGGTTTTGATGTGTAAATCTTCTATAAAACTTTTTGTAAAACAATAACGTTCTGTGCGTGATGTGTAAGCGCTTCAGCGCTGCCTGAACGTTCCGAGGCTCGCGTGTACCCAATTGTTGATCTGCCCCCCAGTTCCAGTGTCCGCACTCAACCAAACCCCACCTCAGCACCAGTACGCCGTTCCGCTGTTTGATGGCCGCCCGCTGGAGTGATTAGGAGGCCACCGCGAGACCGGTACGCAGTGGACGTGCTAGACCGTGCATGACCTGTGTACAATTAAGTCCAGAGCGGACGTCCAGAGCACGGACAGGTGAGGCGTACGGGTGGCCGAGGCAATCAACGCAGCTTGGGTTCACATAGCAAATAGGTAATACGGGGGAGATGACGCATACCTTTACTTAAGGGCAGGAGTACTATGGATTGGTTTGGCAAAGCGTTGTACTTTTCCGGCATCTTTCAACAAATATGGCAAGTGACCCCATGTATACGACACGATCCCTCACTAAATCGATGGACGTTGCAGTGCTTCTCGAGCAGCTGATTTTCGCATTAATTTGAGGAAAAAAAATATGAGTATTCTCAAATAATTGACATTTTAATTTGCTTTTTCCGCGTAAATATAGGTTTCTTTGACTTACTAGTAATATAATACATAATTTCTTGCTTCTCTTCATCATTTCTGAACTTTTTCTCGATTTTTGCAAGGTGAACTATTCCCTTTAAGCTATACCATACGCGACAGCCCTTGCCAAACAAAGCGGGCACGATTTCAGGCAAAATGTTGATTTTAAAAAAATGTCCTCGACAGATTTTAAAAAAAAATAGCTCAGCTTTCGAATGGTGCATCTCCCGTAGTTTGAGCCCTCAGACCCCTACTAACAAACCGTGGGTTGATGATTTAAATTTTGATCAGCCAGGTGTTTGTGTGATCTAAAAATGGATCTGGGCAAGAATGTGATGTTGTGCAATTGGAATTTTAAGTAAGGTATGCAAGCATGCCCAAATATAGACATAAACAATCAATTTATTGACCAATCTATTTTGTATCTGCTTCCCTCAGTTTGCCAAACTGACCTTACATGACCAAACCATAATGTTAGATTCAGTGGCAGCACAAATAGGTATTTTGAGCATAATTATTGACTATGATCCCCTTGAATACCTAACAACACTTTTATAAATAAATAGTTATTTAAAAACTGACATTTTTATCATGCATCTTTTTTAATCAGGTGACCTTGATGTATCTTGATTATAAAAAGAGCTATGATCAAACATTAATAATATCTTTAATCAAGTTACAGTGTAACTTAATAAGCCAGAAAATGCAAAAAGGGTGACTAAAGGTACCTAGCTAGTGGTACCTACACCACAATAATAAAATAGGGATAAAGTCCAACCTTCAGACACCTTGGAATCTCACACTTTACATGATATAAGAATGCAGATGATACTGATACATTGTTTGCTTTATGATAACATGAAAAGTGTGAGGTTGAGATGTATCCGGGGTTACAGCAATTGACCCTGCCAGACAGGAATTAACAACTAAAATGCAAGACACAACCCAACACCATACTTTTCATATTGGTGATAAAGGTGCAGACACGTTCTATGACCCCAGGCATTTTGGCCTTTGAATGAGCAATGTGGTAATGGGCGATATACTATAGCACATCTGTGCATGACAACCTATCGCTTCATGCTTACTTTTTCTTGTGCAAGTTTTTTGCCTGTTAAAGTATCAAAACACCTTGAAAATAGCTAAAGATCCTTTGGGATCCTGGATCCATATGGGTTCAGGGATCCAAAGGGGATCTCAGGCTATTTTCTAACATTTTTGATAGCTAAACAAAACTACAGGCTCAGACAATAGGGAGGGATCCAGATGCAAGAAGCTGCAATGCATAATAGTGCTGTATTACCACAGTGTGGCCAAATTCAAAGAGTTAGGGGGATGGATACCAAAATTATGCAATGTTATCAAATATTTGCTTGTTTATTAGGGTTTAAGGAGCGCACCAACACCCTTAGGTCAATTTGCGCCCCGTTTCCAGATGTGATGTCATAAAATGTGGGGTGTCTAGCTAAAACACATTGCAATTCTAGCATAATTAACATGTTTTAGACTGGGACAACTGCTACAACAAGTGATCAAACAAGCAATTATGGCATCCTTCATTCCCCTAAATCTGTGAATTTGGCCACCATGTATTGTCATTATTGTCAGAATCTTGACCCTAAATTTAAGGAGTCTGGGATCCTAGCACATCCACATGTCTGTAAAGGTGCATCAATATTGATATTACCCTCATCGCTAATAGCATGAAGCCTTTTATAAAGGACTTGTTCAGTGTAACTGTTGTGTACCATATTAAATTAAATGGATCAAGCACCTCACAGGCAAATACGTACCAGCTGTTGTTGATGATGCCGGATACCATCAGCATCGTGACACCAATCCATATCTTTCACCTCATTAGACACACTGGGTGTTATTTTATCTGCAGGTATCTTTGCATAATTTTTCAGTGAATCAAACTGAAAGGGAATTTGTCCCCTCTGATAAAGTATATATTTTACAAATGAAGAGATTAAATATTTTGTGCATGATGGTGTTAACACACCATCCAACTCAATAGAAGTGTCCATTAAAAATACTGGCTTCGTTGCCTAGAAAAAGGATTGATAAAATATTAAACCTAAAAGTAAACAAACTAATACCAAATTCCAACAAGGACTTTGCTTTTAGTAACACATCTGGTTCAGTAGTAAAATTTGGTCCCTCGCTAATGTATTTACCGCGTCAAACTTTGCAGTGTATTCAATTTTGGCGCACTTTGTAACGTTGGTCAAGCTAGCAGCAGGTGGATATCAATCTGTAGATGGATATTCTAGCTGAAACGGACCCCTCAGAATAGACCCAAAAGCTCTTAGAATGATATAAGTCTTACGTCCTTGATCACAAATGAGCATATTATAAAACTAACAAGCTCGGGCCGCCCTAATTTACAGAAAAGTGAGCAACCCTACGGTGATCTAATATGTTTTCCAAAAGAAGCCGCACTCTAATAAGATGACAAAAGCGGACGCATTGAAGAAACCAACCGGGATCCCTACGATTTTCGCTGGAAAATCTGCAATAAAAATAAGCTTTTGATTGACGGCCCACACTACTTATGGATTACATATTAACACCTAATGCTTATTCAATATAAGCTGGAGGCTCGGGTCGCGCTGCGACCAATATGCTAATTTACGGATTACGAAGGAAGAAAAAACGAAGAGATCAAAGTAAAGACGGTCATAATATGTAATATGCCGTAGAAACAGTCATCTGCGTTTGTACCTTTCACCGAGTAGATTTCCCTCGCAGGTGAGCGTAATAAAAGCTACAATTATAGAATTTAGAAGTTTTTATACTAACGTTTTAGATTGTACTCATACTGGTATTAAGTGTGCAAGGTATAAAACGAGTGACCTAAAATACGAATCTCTTGGCAAATTTTAAGCCATTGTAGGCGTTTTTATCGATAGGTGAGGAATACGTCTCAGTCTAATGCGTATTTTAGCAACTCACGGGTGAATAGCTATTCCTACTAAGAGTTTCCGTCCAATTGCATAAAATACGGACCCGGCCTGGTTTCTGGAAACAAAGTTAGTCCTATTTCAAAAAATGGAGAATCCTAAAAATTGAACCGGCAGAAAAAATCATAGACACCTCATTTGGTGGGTGGTTATGTCCCAACATGGTTGAAACACTCATGCAAAAGTTTGAGTGACCTGATCCAATGAGAGGAAAGACTAAATTTAGACCTTTCGATAGGAGCTTGCCTAGTAGCAATAATCCAATCGCCGTTTTCCGCTTGTCGCCCTAAATTCACGATGTTGTGATGACTTAAGGTTTTGGAGATCTCACGGGGGGTCGAGAAAATCCAACTCACTCCCTACCGCCGACCGTATTATGGCTGTATCGGCGCGAAGCCCCCTGCCAGTGCGCGGAGTCACAAAATGGGCTGGATTAAGTCCACATCTTTTAAACGAAGGGTATACGATAATGTCGGCAGACCCAGCAGGCATCAGATTCTAAAACTAATTAAGTTTACATGCCTCTTGCCTTAATTATAGGGATACGAGTTAAACCTTTTAGCATGCTTCTTGCTCCTGATCATCCTAGAATTCCTGAGCACTCTAACTTAGTTCTTCGTGCCGGGGCCGGACCCTTAAGTTTAGATACAAAACTACAAATCAGCGAGGTAGGCGGTCAAAGCTCGAGAGAGCGTAGGTCGTATCAAAAATTTCAAGTTAGGCGGAACTCCACCTTTACGATGTTCGAACGCCTTTTTTTTGTAGGACGGGCCTAAGAATCTGCCAAGTACAATTTAAGTTTGACACCTCCGGTAGCAAAAATCATTGTGATTTACCTGTAATTAAAAACAGCAGATCAAAGTTGCAAAGTCTTAGCTCGCTTGGTAAGTCTCCCGGCACCCGTCCTACATCGCCACCGCCGACTTTAATATGCTTCATAACCCGCCGCATCTATGAATGCGCCGACGCGGTTGGGCATTCTCCATTTGATTTTACACTCGGAACCCTCCTGTCCTATTTCCGCTGTATATATTCAGGTCGCCATCCGTTCACTGATTGCGTCAATTGCCGGTGACCGCCTTAAGTAGGCGGGGAAGATCCCGGAACTTCCGCGTTGCGTGGGGTGAGCGCGAGACATGATATCCTTTTCGGTCCAGCCGCGTCTGCGCCCAGAGGGACTCTTCTCGCCCCGCAAATTTCTGAATCGTTACAACACGGGGAGCAGACTGGTTTCGTGACGGGCTATTCTCATACCCACTACAACCACTTTGTAGGAAAATTTTGACACCTTGAGGTCATTCTACATGGTTTATGACAATTGCGTCGTACTATAGTTTTGCCTATAAAAACGTGATCATCGTTCAACCCCACGCGACAGTACACATTGCGAACTTCTTCACTAGACCTGGTTTTTCTGGTCCGGTGCTATTGCTCTCTTCAGCGAGTTTACTAACCCGTTTCGGCCTCAGCCTTTCGGTTCACGTTCGTATGCCAAGCCACAGCTTTTTTTGAAGTTCTGAAAACTTGCAGACGTTTCATTAAGAACGAACATTACCTACAAATTCGTTTATCTCAGGACTTTTCGTATCGGTGACCAAAAGGTCTACGGTGCGAACTGCCTAGATTTCCGCAACTGGAGTGAAACCCTCCATATAACCTGTCGAGATGCAAGTAGCTTATGTATGGCAAGAAAAATAAAAACAAAATGAGAGTTATATTCGCTTCCCTTCTGATGAAACTTTTAATCCAGAAAAACAATAAGTAAAAATCTGTGGCACCTACAGAATATTAAAGATTAGGGGGTCAGTATGAATCTTTCAGGAATCATGCCTATTTATTGCGATGCTCATTCTGAATGAGGTTCAAAGGCGTTAACTTTGACAACTATTGGAATTGCTATTAGTGTATATTCTATGCAAGGTCATCTGAAGGCATCTTATTAGATATTCCGGTCATTAAATCAGCAATGATTTTGCTAATTATACTACATCTTAGAGAAAAAGAAGATAGAGGATACGATATTAGATTCTGACACCACATGTTAGGTTCGTACGTCGTTTCCAGCCAAGGCCGCGTTTGGACAAACACCACTAGCTGCAAACTGACCTACCTGAGGGTCATCCAAATGTACCTTTGACCTGAGGTAGCAATGAGTTATTCGGAAAAAGAATTGTGACCTTACCGACACTCCATCCTACGGCGTATGAGAATTTTATGCTACACAGTCGGCAGCCGCATATCAATGACCAGGAGGAATAGCTTGAGTGCCGACAAGGGCATGAACGGCCAACGGGAGGACGTCAAACAAAAATAATTGGTAAACTCATGAAAGTGATTCCGAGCGAGCCTAATCTTTCTTTTAAGTACCGGGACTAGAAAAGACCAGAAATCACGCTGTATCCCCATGCGCAAGAAAGTTTCGTAATGTTATGACCTTCTGTTGCGCGCTATTCACGGAAAAACTGGTTTTGCCTTCTTAAGTTAAAAAAATATTTCCATAAATAGTAGTAGTCAATTTTTTATGTCATCCAAACAACAGTCCCATATATACACATACATCTTGTGACTGGGACCTACTGAGTTATATTGATCTACCGTGATTGTGACCTAATCAACTAATACTGCACTTCTAATCAACGTTATTCTGACAGAAGTGCATTAGAGGACACTTACCATCCATTTCATATGCCAAGCGATCCTTGGCGGCGGCGATTGGAAAATTAATTAACATAGAGTATATCAGATTTGGCAGCTTCCTCTCGTTATTTCGATATTGGCCTTCCATAGCGCGTAATTGGTCAACATATGTGCGTTTCCGAGAGATGCCAACTAGATTTTAACGGGAGAGAGGATACAAAAAACGCTTCTGGAAAAAAGAGTTCCTTAAAAAGAGCCTAAAAAACGTCCCCAAATTCGAATGCTGATTTGAATCTGACCTTATTTGGGTGATAATTCCACTTTGTAGGATCCTCCTTATTTAATGTTGGAGCGAAACTCGATCTCAGACAGACAACAAGGGTGGTCTCTTACAAGAAAAACGATAGAGGGAAACTTGATTCGCTAGAAGTCAAATTGATCCTGTAGTGAGCCGTATAGAATATGGCCGTTAATGTCCTAATGAACTTCAGCAGTATGAGATTAAGTATTCATGCGCTGAATTATACGGCACATAGGCGTTGGAGCCGACATCCAAGGTTTCTGTTTCATGTGAATCTTCAGGCGGGGGGGCGGGCGGAAATCACACCAGAACTCCGCGCCCCTCCGCCAGTTCACGCATGTTCGGGTGTCAAACGTGCTAGAACCCCCTGCAGTGGGCCGGCTTTGAAAGGTTGCCAGTCCCAACTAACCGCCGACCCCACGGGGTGTGGCCCTCAAAGTCAAGGTCATTACGTAACAACCGGACCAACACTCCTCTGTGATAAAGGTACCGGATTTCGATGAAAAATCTATCACAAATCACTTACATTTCATTTTCTTTTGATTTACTGCACATTATGGCACATAGGCGTAGGAACGCGGTCCGGCGGCCGCGGGCTCAGGCCTCATGACCCCCTCGCGCGACTTCCTACATTGGTTCAATTCTTTGTGTGCTAAACCCAACAGTTTACTCGTTAAGGTCACACAAAATGTACCGAAAGTTTTGTCTAACCAAGTCAACCGCAGTGGGGAAGCTTAGGTTATATTCCGTCTGATGAAGAGTCGGCCAAAGAAGGACCCCACTCCCACCCCTACCCGCCCAACATAAATATTCCAATTTTTCAAATTAGTTGTATGACAGTGACTAAGAGTTCCCCTTCCAAAGGCAAACCATAACTGAGTTCGATGTATGCGTTTATCCGCTGGGTGCACCTCAACTCAGCTATTACTCTAATTCTGTTTTCAAAATCCTACAGTCAAATATTACTTGGATCAGTTAGCGATCCCACAGCGTGAAAAGCTTGGACCCGCGCGATTCTTTAATTTAATAGAGGGTATCGAACAGCAAGCGGTATTGATTAAATCATACTGCCAACTGGTTTGCGCATTTTAATGAAGAAACGCCGGTAACTCCGTCTTTACAAGCTGTTTCTAATGAAATGCCCAATTGACCGCGCAAGGTAAGCATTGTGTACGGGGTTGTTTTCTGTAAACTTTTCAAATATGCAGGAAGGGCTGTACTACACCCCAAATAATTGGGAAACATTACGCCTATGCAAGATGTGGTACAAATGGGCTCTTTAACAACTATAGGCAACCACATGGATTATAAAATGAGGGAATTTCCACCCGCCTTCTCCTAAATATGCAGATACCGCCCTTAAAACCTTCCAACTTTTGGATAATGATATCGATTTAGGTCATTATGAAAACGTGTCTTAAGCTCTGTTCGCTTAACCTCCGGACCTAGGACTGAATAAAAACTAAAGTTATACAAAGAGTTAATTCCAACATATAAAGTCTCATCTAACCAAGCAGACCACCTTTGCAAAATACATCAACCCTCTGGACAAATAAGTGCGAGACAGGTCAAATATTTGATGTTCAAGTGACCACCAATTTTTCCCTATTACATCTAATATTGCTGGATTGCGATGATAGCTCTAGTTAAAGAGGCGCTATGAGCATTTTTTTTCGCGCCACCTAATATCTTTCCGCGCGAAAAGCTCCCTACAACCACAATAATTGAGGTAGTAACAATAGTAGTGCAAAGTGTCCAGAATGCAGTCATCTACATACATTCAATCTGGCCTATCCCACTTCCTACGCGCTTCGCTTAAAAATTCTGTGAATTATGTATTAGTAAGTTTGAGATATACATCATCTATTATGTCGCACTTAAACAGCATAAAACACTTAAGCTCATGGCGGGTGGAGCTCTCTTGCTCTCATAGGTATAAAAAAAGAGAAAAATCATAGGGCTAGAAGAGTAGGGAATTCTAATAAAATGGTCAAATCAAGAACAACGCGTACACCCTTCCAAAATCACGAGTCTCTATGCATCCTATTAGAATAATCTTAACAATTATGAATGTAGATTGTAACTTCTGATTACCCGATAGGCAGAAAAAATGCATGTAGATCAGGACAAAGTCTTGGCTGCTTGAGTCTGAAGAGAAACCACAAAAAAGGTGAATTCACATAGCATTTGAGAACGTCCTCATGAGTACTTGGTTTGATGACATGGCGCCCTTGAGTAAGGATTTTCGAAAGAAAAAATGATAGTTAATTCAATATAGGATTCCCAACAGGAATTATGTAAACACATATTCGCGTGATTCTAAAAAAAGGTATCAGGTCATAATAAAGCCAAAAAGCGTTTCGGTCGCCGGCCATGTGTAGCTACAAAGTTTACGAGATCGGAGATCGTAAAAAGCATCCCCAAACCATGGTTTGCATAATAAAAGTGGGAACCAAAACATAACATCCAACGCTTCTCTAGCTGAGAAGTGCCTACAGCAATTGATCAAGTGACCTTCTTTGATTCACAGTGAAAGGCAACGCAAAATCTAAGCTCGGGGCCCTCGCGCCTAACATATTTAATCCCAAAACAAGACAGCAAAGGTGTACAATAAGTCACCAAGTTAAATATAGGTCATTAGAAGAAATAACGAAGCGGTAACGACTCCCTTTCTAATTTATGTGCAATTATTACGGTGCTCCGGGGGCTTCTACTAAATGCGAGATTAAATGAGATTTCATTAACTTTTAGAGACCCATCTTATTACAAAATTATAAAGCATTATCTCTCCTACCACCGGTCTAGGCAACCCCGCGCGGCAGAGGGAGAGTCTGTGATAATGCGCATGGGCCTAACAAATTTGACACGAACCAGGAATTTATTTGGGGGGGGGGCGTTTGACCTTCTGATTACGAAAGGCATAAAATCTAAGCTCGATCCGCCCTATTTAAAAAGTTACAATAAGTCACAAATGAAAGGTCATAAAAGTGGACCCCTACAATTTGGCTTTAAGTCTACAGAATGATCAACTTTGACCATCTGATTACGATAAACAACCCCACGGTCAGATCCCTTTGAGAGTGTACCAGGCCACACCACCAGGGGCAGGGTACCAGGTCAGACCACCAGAGGGCAGGATACCAGGTCAGACCACCAGGGAACAGGGTACCAGGTCAGACCACCAGGGGCAGCGTACCAGGTCAGACCAAAAGAAGGCTGGGTACCAGGTCAGACCACCAGGGGCAGGGTACCAGGTCAGACCAACAGAGGAGGGTACAAGGTCACACCACCAGGGGCAGGGTACCAGGTAAGACAACCAGAAGGCAGGGTACCAAGTAAGAAAACCAGGGGTACGTTACCAGGTCAGATCACCGGGGGCAGGGTGCCAGGTCAGACCACTAGTGACAGGATACCAGATCAGACCACCAGGGATCAGGATACCAGGTCAAACCAGAAGAGAGGCAGGGTATCAGGTCAGATGACCAGGAGGCAGGGTTCCAGGTCAGACCACCAGGGGGGCAGGGTACCAGGTCAGACCACCAGGGGCTCAGGGTACCAGGTCAGACCACCAGGGGCAGGGCAAGAGGGTACCAGGTCAGATCACCAGGGGGAATGGCAGGAGGGTACCAGGTCAGACCACCAGGGGGCAGGGCAAGATGATACCAGGTCAGATCACAAAGGGGCAGGGCAGGAGGGTGCCAGGTCAGATCACCAGGGCACAGGGCAGGAGGGTACCAGGTCAGACCACCAGGAGCAGGGTACCAGGTCAGACCACCAGGGGGAGGGTACCAGGTCAGACCACAAGGGGGCAGCGAACCAGGTCAAACAACCAGGGGGCAGGGCACAAAGTCTGACCATCAGTGGGAAGGGTACCAAATCAGATCACCATGGGGCAGCGTACCAGATAAGACCACCAGGGGGCAGGGCTGGAGGATACCAGGTCAGACCACCATGGAAAAGGGTACCAGCTCAGACCACCAGGGGGCAGGGTACCAGGTCAGATTACCAGGAGCAGGTTATCAGTACACCAACAGAGGATACTCTCAGGCCAGCAGTGGGCACCGGTTGGCATTGGATGGCGTCCGGGGGAGGGACATGGCCGCCTGAGTTCATTTCTTTTGGCCATGCCAAAAGAAATTAACCTTCCAAAAAGTACTCCAAAAAGTTATCAAACAGATTCCAAAAGGTTCTCTGCCACCTTCCAAAAAGTTGCAAATGCACGCCGCCTGTGCAGTGTTAAATATTAAGTTATTGCTGCCAAACACGATTATGACATTTGTTTCTCACCAAAGAGTGCTCAATTTCATACAAAGTTAAGTTTTAATATTTGGGCTGATGACGTCATATCAAGGAACTTCGGGAAATAGAGAAAACCTTCACGCCGCCAAGTACATGGCTAATGTAAGGCAAAATGCAAAACAAGTCGACTTTCATCAACATTTAGTAAAAAGCGACGACGTCATCGGCTCAGAATCCCCGTTAAAATACACTGGGGACTGGGGATGTTACAGATGTCAAAACCAAACTCAAATGTCTTTGTGATTCGACCTCGGCGGGGGATGGTTGTTTTAACTGTATTAGGGCAAATGTCCGATTGCGACCCCCTTTTAAGCGGTTTTGAAAGCCGCACACGGTCCATTATGCTGTCGTTGTTTACGACCGCTGGGAACTTGTTTTAAGCCGGAAGTAGTGACATTTTTCTTAGCCATATATGCGACTTACTTTAATTCACACATTCGTATATTATATCGCAAATTGCGATCTCGGGCAAGCCTTGTAAAAAAAACGCAATAGGCGCAACTGTTTCCTCAGTTTTGCGACCGGCGTTGCATATCACATTCCCCAACTTTAGCAATATGTATGCATATTGCCTTATAAAGTTTCCGTTTCTGCAATTTCATTCCTATTTGGGACAGACTCAAAATGAAAAAAAAAACAGCTTGTCGGTCATAGCGAAAGGAAGCCATTGGAGTCCAATTGTAAGCTTATATGATCAGCGGGTGACGTCTGAAGACCTATGGTCGCAAATAGGGAAATGTAAGTGTTTCAAATCAAAGTCCGCATAAAAATAACCGACACACCCATACAACGGAAATCGACCCAAAAATAAATCATGATATATGAAAAATTCAGAACAAAACAAACTTTGTTTTAAAAAGTACTGCAGTAGTAAAAACGCACATATTAAGTGCGTTAAACGGCGTAAGAAAGACACGTGTTTTCTTTCAGCACACGTACAGTGCACTACCGTATCAATACACAAGTCGAAAATGGCTGAAACTGGTAAAACGCACATGGCCGATTTAGTCATGCATTTTCTTAAGTTGTATTCGGTGTCAATTTTTATCTGTGTATTTGGTGGCAGCAACTCGTTTCGCAAAATGGGAGAGCCGTCTGCTAATAGCGTAACATTCCACTACCAATACATAACTTTTCAATGCCAAGCCATTCAAAATGGGCTATCTCAACTCAAATATAAATGTTAATGCCGTGACACGTTGTACCCTTTTAATTCCACATTTGGCGCAACTGTTCCGCTGCACGGCATCCCTTTTATTTTGCGAAGCATGCTTTTGCTTTGCTTTGATCTCTCTTTTTTTTACGGCCGGTGCCGGCTCAAACAATTCCAGGCGGCCGTGGCAAGTACTTTCAAGTGGCGGGGCGCAAACTTTTTAGACGCGCGACCTGCCACGCGTAAGCCCAAAATGATAGCTTAAAAAGCGATGCTATCGCTGCATAGCTCCCACCCTGTTATACGCCCCAACAGGCTATTTATCGCCATATATCGCCACCCAGTTCACCCAGATATATCGCGAATTCTTTTACCCCGATAAATCGCCATCCGTCCTGATTTTGCGCTCAATGCCGCTGTGACCGCACTTTGCATACCGGAATTCGCCTTGCGGCTGCACCACTTTTCCTTTTCAACCCTGTGCCGATCTACTTTCTCCCGTACCTGAACGTACGGGGAGCAGAGTCGACATCATACATATATAATGAAGCGTTTTGCTATAAAAACGTGACCTACCCCACAGTATTGGATTTCTGGCCGTTTTCTGGTCCGGTGTATTGCTCTCTTCAGCGAGTTACTCCCGTTTCGGCCTCAGCCTTTCGGGTTCAGCGAACGCTGCCGAAGTGAACACCTGTCGAGATGCAAACTTTGTTCAAAAATGAGCTATATTCTGAACTCCAGAAAAGTAATAATCTGGACTACAGAATGTAAGAGGATATATTTAGCGTGGTACGTACTTATTACTTGAAATTATGTAGGTATTATATTCCATAATAATCTAAGTATATTCTAGAGTCCAGAATATAACGCAGTAGTGCACAAATTTGCACCTCTACGGGGGAATGCGGCGGCAGCATGACCAGGGAATTAGCTTGATCCGAAGGGCTGAGGCCGAAACGGGGGTAACTCATTGAAGAGAGAGCAAAGTACCGGGACTAGAAAAAGACCAGAAATCCAACGCTGTATCCCCATGCCAAAAAGTTTCAATGTTATTTACTCTGTGGCGCCTAGTAATATTTCATAAATAGTAGCATTTATCTCCAAAAAGCATTACAAACATTCTGCTGACCATGAGTATTTGATCACCGTGATATGTGAGACCAATAAATGCTACTATCAACGTTACGACGGAAGCAAACATACTCCTTATTAGCCAGCGTTTCGGCATTCGTGCGCAGTAGTTTATGTTAGCCAGTGCTTTACAATGCTACGATGGACCGTCAAATGTGCCGATAGCCCACTGTTAAGATTGGAAAGATTACAAAACCAGTCCAAATTCAAATGCCTGATATTATTATTATTTTTATCTTTTTATTAGAAACTGCACCTTTAGTTACTACAAAACGTTAGAGGCAAGCCTTAAGCCCAATTTTTCTAACAATGCCGTTGCTCTAATTCAGAGTAAAAGATCATGTTAAAAGACAGGCGGGAGCCCGACACCTGCGCTTTCATGTTGGGGGGCCGTCGCCCCCACATCGGTCAAGTCGCAGGGGCGCAGTTGCCCACTGCCAGCCCCACTGGCTACTGCCACACCAACGCCGTCATCTTGAAGCGTTTCATCGCGCACTGCATTCTGGCAGCACAAGCGTTTGTCACTCAACCAATGGTGTATCGAACTTTATATCTCTTGGGAGGCGCCCAAGCCCCCCACCCCCCCTCCCCAATAATTCAAATTGTTAACATTCTGCCTAGACCTATAGGCCGTTAAGCCCATGCATGCGTAAGAACTATTTTAAAATCTATTTATAAAAATTAACATTAGGCCCCGAGGCGATTTCATAAAGTTCCGCTTAGTTAATCAACGCCTTGGCTGTGGATATACCGCAGCGTATGCCCACGGGTGGAGTTTTCTATTCAAATGGTGGGGCCACTGCCCCACCAACTTTTGTACGATTTGAACGTTTCCTTTCGTTAAAATAACTATTTTTCACTTCCACCATGCAAAACAACCAGGCAATGAGATATTTTGTCCCACCAATTTTTATACATAAATTGGATGGCTGTGATGAGCATTTTTTTTCCACCAATTTTTTCTGAAAAGCTCCACCCATGGTTAGGCCGATGCCGAGATGCCAATTCACAAATTCTCTCTGTTCCGACTCCGAGGATTAAAGTCCGCGTCGCATCGCGCACCACAACATGCTGTGCACAATATTCAAAGTCGCGCCATTTCTGTCCATACTCAGTTTCCATATGCCATAAACATTTACTTTTCCCTCACTTTTTTATTTTATTACTCTCCTTTTGCCGTCGAAAGTATGTGGAAAGTATTTGCTTCTAATACAGATAAGAGTGATCGTGTAAAAAGTTGGGGGGGACGAGTTGACCCCTCTGCCCCCCCCCCGTTTCCAACGTCCCGTTGGATACCGGGGGGTATGTATGTACGTAATATGTAGGTATGTACGTAAAAACCAACAATAGCCGTTTTTACGTAGGACTTTATTTACCGGGTAGTTTGGGTGTAGTAGGGTGATTGGGGCATTTTCACCTTCAGCATGGATTTTGAACTGAGATAGCAGTTTTGTATCCCGTGTCGAATAACAAGTACAAAGCCATCATAAGCTCATAAAGACTCCATAGCTTAAAATCCTTTTTGCAAAAGTCCCAGCTATATAGGTATAAGTACAACTGTTGTTCAAAAACTGTTATTTTCTTTGAGACGTTTTTACTTGTCAACAAAGTAGCTGAAATATTTGCGCCAAGTGCAGTTCCGTATCGAAATGGACAGTCTGTGTTAATAACATTCATACTGACTTGGAATTATTCACTAGACAGACACTGCCAATAGTGGCTACTACAGCGACACCTATGGAAACCCTGGTGGTGACATGTATGCTTGGACTCTGTAAAGATAAGAAGCCCGCTAGGCACCCGAGGGTAAAATAGCTCTTTCGTATCGCCGCTTTTTGTTTTCTCTCGAATCCCAGCAGAGCCCACATGAGCCTTCACTCAGTTCACGTTAAAGCATGCGTGGACCCATGGCAAAACAAAAACTAGCAATGCGTAACCTATAGAACTTTGTTTCACAGCGGCAAGCGCTTGGTTTTCCATTGTGATGACCAGAATGACCCTTTCCCCTCCCCAATAGCACACACTGCAGTTTTGTGTTTCAAGCTATACGGTGCAGCACAACTTCAGGCGTTTACCACTAGCGCCATCTAGGGCCAGGAATATAAGTAGATATGCTGGGGCGGTGGAATCATGGGGAGAGCGGGAACAGCCGCCCCCGGCCCCCGCTGGCAAAATTAAGGGGGAAACTATCGTTTAACCCCCCCCCCTGTCTTCGGTAGTCGAAAAGGATATATTCTTTAGCATATAGGGTAAAAATGATGAGCCTTGCAAAAGGTTAAAAAGAAAAAGAAAAAAATACATAATATGACAGTAAGATACAATAGCTTGTTCTTGTAGCAAAAGTGACGAAAGTAAGTTTAAACCATATTGACGGGAATCATAAGCAGACGACCGATTGTTGTTTTGGTTGTGGTCGAGTGCATATGGCCTGGCGAGTGCATTGTGTGCTTATAAACAAGCTGGTTCTGTCAACATATTTGCAACGGGAAGACTACACTGCAGTGGCCAGGGGCGTATTTACGGGGGGGGGTCACCGCACCATGCCCCCCCCCCTTGGGCGCCGAAGGCGCCTCATGGACCGAAGGCGCCCCTCATGCACTGAAGGCGCCGAAGGCGCCTTCGTTCATGAATTGCGCCTCATATTCAGAAAAGGGCGCCCGAAGGCGCCCATCGCTGAATGTGAGACGCGCTCCGGCTGAATATAAAGCGCGTTTCACTGAAAATGGAGCGCGCTTCTGGTACACCTGAAGGTGCCCTCCCACATTCCTTCAAAGCCGCCGCTCCCAAATAGCTCCAAAGGCGACCTTTAAATACACCTTCTTACGCTTTCCAACATCCTTTCACAGGCGCCCTTTGATAACTTCTGAGGGCCCCTCAAAACATACCTCCCCAAGGCGCCCCTCCCTTACACATCCAAGTGCCATCCGATACCAACATGGAAGGCGCCCTCCTACCATACCTCCCAAAAGCGCCCCATGCACCTTTGAAAACGCTCTCTCAAAATTCTACACTCTGCAGGCTCCAAAGACGCCCTCCGGTGGTGTTCTCCGATACATATACGAGAAGGCGTATGAAGGCGCCCTACGATACATCTCTGAAGACGCTTCCAACATACCTCCCAAGGCCCTAAAGTGCGAATTCACCTCTGAAAGGCCGCCTTCTCACATAGTCCAAAATCAAACCCTCAGATACATATCTCCGAGGCCCGAGGGCGCCCTCCCTAAATACCTCCAAAGGCGTTGTTCGCTGAGTGTGAGGCAACGGGAAGGCAACTTTTGCCTCCGGTCTCACAGAGGGTGTCTCTCGAGCTATTTGAGAGGGCGCCCTCGGAGTTGTATCGTAGGGCGCTCGCAGATATTTGGGAGGTGCATTCAGAGGTAAATTGGACTCGGAGGGCGCCTTTAAAGGATATTTTGGAGGGAACGAGTACCAAATTGGTAAATCATAGCTCCCTCGGAAATTTATGAGCCTACCCCCTCCCGCTCAGCAATTTTTTCGCTGACGGCGCCCTCATGAGCTGGTTTTGGCGCCCCTTGAGGCTTGCCCCCCCCTTGGCGGATTCTAAATCGCCACTGGCAGTGGCTGCTCGTGTCATCCAAGTACCTGAGGCCCCCAAGCCCAGGGGCGCTGAAGTGTCCAAAAGTAAGGGACCGGAGGTATTCTGAAGTCGATATTTCCATGCAAACGCCAAGCGTAAATATAAAATCCGGCAAGTTGGGTGGGAACAGCTGCCCCACTCTGCCCTCCCCCCGGTTCCCGCGTCCTTGCCGCAAGCCCCAAGTTTTCAGAAAGTTGCAACGGGTAGAGTTAGGACTCTCGTTGTTATAGGCCTTGATCCGCCTGACTCCCGTCACCGCCTGGGGCTGGCGTCCTCACGGCAGCATGCGAATCTGAAGCCATTCGGCAGGTTCGCATTAACGCATGCGCCAACCTCTAAAGGCCCGCTCATAGGGCCTCAGGAGCCGAGACGCAGTGCCGGCTGGGGGAGCGGTAGCCTCCGTGGTATGTCTTCGGACTTCCACGAGCAGGCCCCGGGTTCCCGGTGTGCCGGTTCCGGGAAGGTAGCTGCCGCGGATCAAATCCCTAGGCTCCGAGGAGGAGGATCCCCAGGGGGGTGTCAACCCGGGCCTCTCCCCCCTCCCCGGCCCATGGTTACCGAGTATGGATAGGTGTCTTTCTGCCGGTGTCCGCCATTGTTCTCGCGATCGAGCGAAACGGCCCGCCATATATCGGATAAATATCGTGAGCCTAGCTGGGCCGACGCCGGCCGTCGGGCTGTACAACGGCGCCCCCTTCGTTCTGCCGGTATGGGACAACGGCTCGCCTGAAGGGTTCGGAGGGCTCCAACTACGGGAGTTGCACCATTCGAAAGCTAAGCTCACCGCGGAATCCAGTGATGTATTTTTTTCAAAATCCTCGAGGATATTTATTTTTATCGACATTTGTCCAAAATTGCGCCGCCTTTCATTTGTCAGGGCTACCCCTATGTTACGGCGAAAATGCAGACTACTGACATGTCTACCGATTCGTCATGCCTCACATCAGGCAGGTCTCCATAGATGCCACGATTAGATGGTTTGGTTGGTTTGCAGGCTGCATCAATGCCAAGCGCTCCCGTGTCGCACTAAGGCGCACACTCCGCCCGTGCCTCACACGCAAGAATCGCCCCGCCGACCCGGTTAAGAGCGGGCTCTCGACTAGTCACAGAACAAACGGTGCAACACATGTTGAAAAACAAGCTTTGTTCACTAGCCCAGCTATTCAAGAGATCGTGACCAATTTCCAGCCACCTCCAATCGCTAACAAATGGTAACTTTTTTGACAATTGTATCACCATATTTGCCAAACGTGGCCTCTGACCGGGAATGGGCGGCGGCCCGGCTCGGCCAACTTCGAGTCGGTACACGTTGTCACGTCAGAGGGCACAGCGCGGCTGCCGCCGGTCATGACCTTAGGTCACAGGCCAACCAGTAAGGCGCTATAATTGGGTTGCGAGTCTGAGTGGGAGTGCAACTTGTACTAAAGAAGTACCAAAACTGGGGGAAAAATTGAGTGAAATTAAAGGAAATAGTTTACCTTTGATTGTTTTTAACAAAATTTGATTATATTTTAAAATACAACTTATTTTCAAATGTCAAAATAGCCATACATAACGCGCCGATTACCAGGACAGAAGGACGGTAAATTATAATTTCATCAAAACTATATGCGTACTCTCCGCAACGTCAAACGTGGCTCAGCCAATCAGTATTCGAAGGTATCAGTCGTGTAGATTTACTGTATAGCCTCTGCCCAGGTGTGAGGCCCACAATCCTTCGACAAAAAGTCAAATTTATTCGTCTGGGAGCCCTTCCCTGCCCAGAAAACTGCAGTTCGTTTTTTTTTCAACACGGCTACACAAACCTGCTATCTCAGTTCAAAACCCATGTTAAAGGTGAACTATTTCCTTAACACATGAAGTGTACAATAAAAAGCCCAAAACATCACCAGTAGTACTGTGGACTGTGGTGACCAGCGTCAGAAGCGGTGGCGTCGCCTTCTGCAGTGGTTGCAGTGGTGCCGTACTATAACCCCAAATCTGAAAACTTGACGATTTTGGTCCACTATATTTTTTGGGGTGCCCTATTTCATTTTTTCTCGCGAAAATGTAGGTCCCCTCAGTCAACAGAGTGCCCTCAGCCGGCCAGAGTGCCCCCTCAGCCGGCCGAGTGCCCCTCTCAAGGACCAGAGTGCCCCCTCAGGCGGCCAGAGTGCCCCCTAGGCGGCAGAGTGCCCCTCAGGCGGCCAGAAGTGCCCCCTCAGGCGGCTCAGAGTGGCCCCCCTCAGGCGGCAGAGTGCCCCAAAAGCGGCTGTGCTCCCTCAGACCGGCAAGAGGGCCCCTCCGGCTGTCAGAGTGCCCCTCGGGGCCAGAGTGCCCCTCAGGTGGTCAGAGTTGCCCCCTCAGGCGCCAGAGTGCCCCCTCGGTCGGCAGAGTGCCCCTCAGGCCCCAGAGTGCCACACAATTAAGTTCGAGGTCGCAAGGGGGCATGGCCCCTGGCCCCTCATCTGGGTCCGCCACTGGTTAGAATCTCATTTCATTGTCAATATAACACTCATCACATTCCTCAGTGCAAAACGGCACACGCACCCGCCAGAATATTAAAGACAATCAAAATACACCTTAATCTGCAATAATTTAACTAAATTCTGAGTAAAACTTTCATATTTAAACAGTTGGCCATCAACGCTCTATCGAGTAAGCGCCAGGCAAGGCACCATGATTTGGGGCAAAAACAAATACTTTTTGGCACTTTGTTTTCAAAATTTTAGCAATCCTGGTGTTGAGAACCGACCGCTTCTATCATTTTAAGAACCGCTTAACCGTGAAATCATTATAGTTACACGCTTGTGGCACTTTCAAAGCCAACCGCCGACCGTACCTTCACACGTTGTAGCGAGAAATGCCGGCGTTCCTCCTTGCTCACGATTGCGTCGCAGAATTTCGCAAAGTCTCGCCATTTGCGAGATTTGCCGGAGTGCCCCATCCATGTCAGTAATCCATGCCGGCACCATAGTCTCCGGGAATATGGCAGCAAGCTGACTCCGATGAAGAAAAAAAAACACACAGTGCCGGGCGCGGGGGAGAGCTGCGACATTTAATGTAGCATCACGTACCCGTAACGAACTATACGCAACATTTAATGATATCTCACGAATATTAAATAAATGTTGTACATCCCCATAGTAAGGCCTTATCTAAAGAACACCCAGTTCGATAAGCAAACATCGCCAATACGGTTGAAGGGAATTGAAAAGTCCGCCGCTCTAACTCTCGCCACAGCCCGCCGCCGCGCCCCTGCCCCGGCGCCCGACGGCACGAAAGTAGAAATATCATAATTAAATAATTTATTTAGCTTCCGGGCACAATGTGGCCAGATCGATAATAGTTCATGTTCCCTAGTTCAATGAACTTTTGATTGCCGTCGCTACGACTCCTAGAATCTGAGTAATATCGCTTTGAGACCTAAAACATCCCGGCCTCAGTCGCTTGGCATTACCCGGCACGGCGCGGCATCGTCGGCTGAGATGCGTTCGCCCGCTGGTGCCTCAGTAGCTGGTTGAACGGGCGGGAGGCGGTTGGACCCGGGCCGGCGGCTCAACGGCTCGTAGTCTCTATTGTAACGTACACCGTGGTTGGCGCGCAGCTTGGATGGATTACATGGAGAGAGCCGGAATGGGAGTTAAAATTCATGCACTGGGAGAGGAGACGTTGACGGGAATCACCACGTATGCATTGTCTATTGCAACCAAGCATTTTAAAAGCACATTATTCCTAAATAATAGGTGAGGCCCGGCCTCAGTTGCCTCCTATGACGAGCCGCCACTGCTTCGCTGATTGCAGTGTTGGTTCGGATGTTAGGTCTGCGTTGGTACTCTGCACCGGCCATGGGTGGTTCTGATCACGCTAACGTCTACGTTGGGGTTTACGTTTCACCTTTTAATTGCCCCTTACATATGTCTCTCGACTCAGCTATCGTCAAGCGAAACTCACACGCACCGTGTAGGCGGAGTCCTACGCTGCCCCAGCTCGGCCAGCTCGGCCGGTGGTGTCTCGGTGTGACATGAGCTCATCGGCCGTGGGTATTATACCGGAGACTGTGTGACCTATATCTGGCCTTGGTGTGACCGATACTGGAGAGGTGACCGATACTGGGAACCTTTCGACCGCTGCGATCGGAGATCTGACGGAGATGGGTCGGCACCCGATAGCGGGGCGGGACGGTGAACAGCTGGCTGTAGTCGGCTGATTAGCGGTGTTTGTACGCCGTACGACGGTCTGGCCAGGAGAGGACACTGGAAGTAGACAGCCTTAACACTACAATGGTCACTGATAGCACGGCAGCCAGTTATAGAGCCTTGGTCAGTGCCCGCATCGGTGTGGACGGCGAGAGACTGCAACATCCCTAGGGCTAAGATTTGACCATGTTTGCGTTACGCTGTCGTTCATTTGTCTGATATCCTCCTGAAAATGGATTGTCTCCCCAAGCATAAGAAGTAAGAACATACATGTTTTTATAAATGTTTTGTCGTTCTCTTTTGTTCGAATTAAATTGATTCGGTCATTGAGGTTTTGATTCACGTTATCATTTGTACTTCTTATATAAATATTTAATCCATGAAACAATCACTGAAACATTTTCAGAAAGGCATTGTTATTATTACGAACGAGTGCACAGCGCAAGCGAGTCCTCACTGCTTACTGAACATCTACCAGATTTTTCTCACATATCAGCATCCAGCCCGGTCCGGCCCGGCCCGGCCCGACCATAACGCTTTTCAGAAGCTTATATCTTTGGAATCCCGCACCCAATTGACAAACAGTCTTCGCCATCTGATAGCCCCATTCAGTCACATTATGTTATCCAACATGTTTTGTCTCACTGAGGAGTAGCATGGCGCGTGACACGGTGTCGCCTCATGGGCTTTCAGAAAAGTTTCCTGCTATACTGAGAAAATGGCTGGACCCTATATATTAAGTCGAAATTTGGTGTGTGGTTTGAGATAGCACCACTGGCAATGTTGCGCAGGTCAAACACTCACTACAGATAAAGAGATCAGAAGGGATCAGTGATGAAGCGGCGTCAGTCATCCTTGGATGGATTCGTAAGGATGCGGTAATAAGTAAGATAGGGCAGACCGCGGAGCTAGTTGCATCACGGGTTGAACGCATTAGCTGTATTTATTAAAAATATATATCGCTAGATAGTAAAATGCGAATAGCCAGCTAACGCGCGATACCGCATTCCATTTCCCACGAAGACGCCGTCCCGCGATGATCAAAATAGCCGCGTGAGTTTTTTTTATTTAAGGGATCATTTCTCGACCTAGAAACTTCATACTAGCTAAAGGGTGTGTGTTAAGCTGAACGCATTTATATCATCATAAAGCTTATGGCTTTGACATCCGAATTAATTTAGCACGTTTCTGTAGTCGTCCATCGACCACCATTTTCAGCGTCACCTTTTCCCCGGGAACGGCGCATGATGAATCGATCTTGTCGGGGCACGTTGTCTCTGTAACTATGCACCTGACGATTTTGAGTACCTAGTGGGATTGTGAAAATTGAATGCAACCGTTAACCTGTCAAGGGTGGATCCAGGGAGCCGAAGGGGCCATGGTCCCCCCAAAGGTCCTGAGACTATGTCCCCCCCCCCCAAACGATCGAACGTACAGCTGTAAAAATTGTTTTTGCAGCAGTCAAAATACATCCATCCAAAGTGAAAACTTGACAATTTTGCGCCGCTTTGCGGCATGACCAAAAATACGTCATTGTTTAATGATAGAAATTGGAAAATGGGAGAATGAATTAATTGAGTGTCTAGCAGTCTCCCCTTGGCGGTCCCTAATCTCTTAAGCTCGGGCCCCCTCCTAGTTTATAAATATTAACTTTCAGTGGGCATGTTAAGCTAATCTGCTCGATTTCCGAAAAGGGGACGCGAATCGCAGAGACGCGGACATGCACCAGGAACGCTGCTTCTGCGGTGCGAAGTTGCTGGACCAAAGCTAATAGTGGGACCAGGCCAGGACCATCTCCACAAGCCATTTCGTCCCAGGCTCCTCCAGATCCGCAGGGACCATTTATGTGCGGAAAAACTGTTCTGCCGCTTGCTGTTTTGTAATACTTTTGCACTGTTACCAATTGTTTGTTGCAGTTCGGTGCATATGTATACAGTTATTATTATTTCATATACCTAAGTTATTAAGCACTTACTGCCACTGGTCATCGTGATTTACTATCTGAAGAATATATTTATCAAAAACTACCTTTATTGCAATATTTTTCATCATACCGAGATGTGCAACCAGGAATTAATCATTAATGCATTTTCTGAGTTTGGTTCCAATATTTAATTTTCGTTTTTCACGACCTAAAATGAATCGTCATAACAAACCCTTCGCCATCGTCTTCGGTTCATGTAATGGTGAATTGAATGAATAGAATGTTTAGCTTTTTATCCTCTACAAGGCGAACATCCTATGCTTCTGGGTTTTATCACGCAAACCCGTAAAAGTTCTGCGACGCTTCGCGGCGCTAAATAACAAATACCTACCTATCTTTATATAAAGTCCACGTTACAAAATGCTGCAAAGACTTAAATGCACGCAGAAAAATGGAATATATTTTTGTCATTTCAGCCCATCCCCCCACTCGAATATTATCGGCGACGCCCTTGGGTACAGTTGACAATTGAAAAAAAAAATAGCTTTGCTCTGGTACTGAAAGTCAATGTCGGGACAATACAAACTGCAAGCTGACATCTTTTCATTGCAATACCTATCCAAAGAAGTCGCAAAAAGTTGTGTGGCTGCAAAATAAAGTGGACCAAATCCGGATAGAAATTCGAAATTGGGGTTAGGTAAGGTCCGCTAAAAAATGGGTTGCCCCCCCCCTGAAAAAAAAAAAATCGGACGGCTGGATCGCCCTTGGGAAAAATAACAATTTATCGCGAAAATTGCCTTTGCATCAGACAAAATCCAGCTATCCACAGGCAAAAACTCGAAAATTTCGCGCCGTTTCGCGGCAAGTTTCGCAATCGCATATACAAATTTGGCAAATTAATTTCATTCAGTGTTTTGCAGAGGCCCATCGCCTATGTTTTTGGGTTTTATCAGGCAAACCCGTAACAATTTTGCGGCGCTAAATAACTTTATAACACAGAAAAAGTATCTATTATAACATGGAAATCCACATTAAAATGCTGTAAAAGCTTAAATACCACGTCCACTCGCATATTGTTTGTTCGTCATTGTAGCAAACACCCACTGGCAAATTGTTGGCGATGCCCCTGCGAATGGATATGAAATGAGCGTTATTATTACTTATATGTGTACCTTGATTTCGCATCATATATCCTACGGAATATCGCGTTTTTATGTTTTCGTTTTCCCTAAAAAAAGTTAAGCTCCAAGTACTAAAATAAGGTGAACGACCCAAATTCGGGGAGAAAAAATGGGGTACCTGTTTGTCACCCCCCTCCTTCTACCCAAGCCGACAGCTGGATCCACCAGTGTATCTTTGCAGGTCCTGAATGTACGTTCCAAGAGAACATTTGAGCTACTGAGGGAGGGAATAGGCGCCATTGACGGTAGTGTCTCAGAGTGGAGAAATGGCCCTTAACATCAAGATCAGGCCACATCAAGTCAAAATGTGTAATTAATAAAAACGCACCCTGGATGGGGCGACATCCGCCCACCCCTAAGGTTTTTCCAGGCTAACGGAAAAAAGGCGGAGCTGCGCGCCGTCTTTTTTTTGCATACGTGTTCGAAAATCAACTACCCACATAATGCGGAATTGTTGACCTCAAGTCCTCTCATTTCAGGTGACCAGACCAGGTCACGTGATGAACCCACCTCCAGAACGTTTGCGGTCGTACCTACCATAGCCATAGGTTAAGGCCGATCGGTTTCAAACTTGTAGGAATTCATAAACTCGTAAGTACCTATATAGTTTGTATATCTCCAATTTCTGATATCGGCGACCTAAGGTCGGATCAATTTCGTGACCAACACTAAGGTCACCGACACTTCTTTGTCAATAACTCTCGACAGAATGAGGACAGATAAATGCAGTACCAAAGTGTTTGCATCGTCGAGACACGTCACTTTTTACGCAACATGACTTACTCTGGTCACCACTTGACCTTCACCTGAGATAGATTTATCAGTTGACCTAACCTGGTCAGAATGAATATAATTTGAAGTGCCTTGACGAGACAAGCATGATAATGTCAAGCGTAGGTATTGCTTTATCTTTATAAGGTAACAAATGATTTGCGGAAAACAGTTTTGCCCAACAATATCCTATTTGACCTTTGATGATCTCTGCAGCATAAACTATTGACCTGAGCTCAAATTTGAAGACACCATGGCGATTTCAAATTGCAAGAGTTTGAACTTGCTTATTCCGTTTTGTCCCTGGCTGTCATAGTTCCCGAGATATTTGGGTGTTTCTGGAGCGAAGACCTAAATCTGGAAAATATGACCTATGATGACCTCTGGTAACCTCATTACTGAGCTGACCTAAAAAAGAGCAGTGTATTTTCAGTGGAGCTTGTCTCGAGCTATACATATAACGCCTTTTTCCGCTTGTCGGTACGTTGCGTGGTTTACCGGATCGTAGGGGGGATATCCACCCCCTTCTAGGGCGTATAATTATCAGAGGTGGTGCGTGTTTATCTAAATAAAAAAGTATGCTACTAGACCAGTTTTCTCTACAAAATACAGCGGTTGCATTTATTTGTCTGTAACTGGTCACAAAGGCCAAACAAACTTAACATGTAAACCGTGCTAAGCCGTCCACCGTGCTACACGCAGACCGCTGAAAAACTACGTCATGAGATACTTATAGTTGGGAGCCAAAAGTCAGACAAAAATACAGACATTGCTAAGAAATTTGGTTAAGGTTTCGCCCATAGGTGATTCTCTCATATAAATTCGTTTTTTCATAGCTTGAAAAATATTGATTTTGTGACAAACTTTTTATGTTTTTTCCATTTTTTAAGGTTTAAAATCCACACAATTATGCAAATCCGTGACAGCCATTTGAAAACAAGTGTCATTTTCTTTCTACGGACTTTTTCTTTTTGTAATTTGCTTGAAACTTCTATTTTCTACGACTTTTCAAACATTTATCGTTTTTTCACGAGCATTATCACGCTCGTAAGTATTCACGACATTACCTATACAAATGTGCTTTCATAAATTTGATAATTTGACCTTTATCATGAACATATAGCCAGACCAAATTTAAGGGGGCATTTTGATATGGGTGCCCCTTGCAATTTCAAGGGGCACGGTGCCCCCCCCCCCCCCCCTCTGCCGCCTATGACACGGTCCCTCCAGTTATGTTACGTAAACAACATGGAGTTCGGCTATTCTCCCCCCGCTCCACTCATCCCAAGGGCCGCCGACGGGGGGGCGGGTGGGGGGTCACGACCCCCACTTTTGAAAACCGCGGGGTTGACCCCCAGCTTTGAAACGCGGGGGTACCCCCACTTTTTGATGCCATCGACTCGCCCCCCAGCACTTGCTATGCGGAAACTGATTCAGTTATCATGTAGTATTCCTATTACAAATAAATATGTAAATATTACAAAACATGATGGAAATGCTCAGTCAGTTACGTAGAATCTTTTTTCGTTTTTCCTGCTCCGAAAGGAAACAAGGAAATACACCCTACATGTTCTATAGCCCGTAGCACTAAAATCGCACATACGTTAGGAAGCACTACGTTTGTGAAGTTACACGTTCTAGCATATACATACATATCACAATACTTAAAATTGGTAGTCGTCAAAGCTTGCCGGTCCTAGAATTATTTAAGAATCATGGACATCTCATACCAGTAGAGCCCTTCATAGGACAAATTTTCAGCTCCCAACCCGTTCCAGCCCATTCAGCCAGACCGAAACCCGTTCCAAGTTCCAACCCGCATTCATACTTGATAGGGCTCCCATTCCCACCCATTTCAGCATATATGTTACTGTTTTTAGTGGTACCAAATGATATGGTCTGTCCCATACACGTTCCAATCCGAGAATTTCCCCAAAGTTTGCACCATTTCCATCCATTCCCGTCCCATTTTCATTTCCATATGGGATTCCCATTCCCAGAAGGGCTCTACATAAAGCCCTTTTTAAGAGAAGGTTATTGTTGAAAACCCAACTACTCTTGCATAGTGATAGGCGAAACGCCCGAAAGTAAGGAACCCCTATTCGAACTTGCAGAATCCTTTGGTGCCATGTTAACCCTCGCCCGTGCAAACGTCGGAGTACCCTAACCATGAGGCCGTGCAGAAGTGAGGGGAGGTACGCTCCTGCGTTTGTTTCAATCTAGAGCTTCGATCAAACAAGAGCTGTTGCTTGTATTAGAGGGGAACCCGTTTATATAACATTTGATTTTGAATGTCCTGATAAGAGGGACTTATGAATCATTGACAAGACCGGATTCATCAAATCTCATTGTGGAATCAAATTATAATTGAGCTAAAATCGTGAATGAAAACATACAAAATTAGTGTAAAATGGTGCTAAATTGAAATATAGCGCCACATGTCCAAAACACTAGAATCCAAAAAGTCATCTCAGGTCATCGGAGGTCAGTGACCTCGCCTCACTCGGTACCTTGAAAGAACATGACCACCACGGGTGGACAATGATTAGCCGTTTCCACAATTGATTATTTTGCGCGAAATGTTTTAAAACATTTTGAAATGTTTTGAAATGTTTTAGAAGCAGCCGTTTTTACGATGGACTTATTTATGGAAAAAAATAACACTCGCCCTACAAGACCGTAGGGCGAGGGTCAAAAAATTTATCGCAAATCAGTTCATCGTGAAAACGGCTACTACTAAATTATCTTAAAATGTTTTAAAACGTTTTGCGCAAAATAATCCATCGTGAAAACGGCTATTGTGTAAAATAGATGCCAAGTTGTCATCGAAATAGATAAGCGACACAAAATGTCTTAGAAAACACCAGAGGCCAAAAAAGTCATCAGGTCACAGAGTCACCGATCTCAGTGAAAACATAAACTATCACCTGTATACACCTATGATTGTGCAATGTGGATATGGTCCTTAGCCAAACAAACACTCCAGAAAACTGCACAAGCACAACTCATCGAATCACGGATCCGCCACTGTGCATTGACAGACCTTGAGAAACAGGGTCATAGGTCACGGTCAGTGTGAGGATTTTTGTGCTGTAACTGATTAAGAAGGTTATTCAAAAGCAGGGTACTCGCAATTGCACCGATTTCGGATGGATATATGCCGTACGCGAGTCAGTCACGAAAGGAAAAAAAAGAAAAGAAGAAAAAAAAGTAGATCGAGGGTGCATCCCCTGCACTGCGAGAATAATTAGCTTTACCATTATGTAAAGCCTTAAAATGTTCTCAAATCCACAGCCCTTGTCCAGGTTTTAGTTTCTATTTGGGAATGATTTGCATATTGTTTTGTTACAAATCTTCGAAAGTTATGCATGTACATTGATCAATTCGTATTGCCAGAGTATGAATAAATATATCCATGTTGTTGCAAATGAATGCATCAAGTTAAAAAGTCAAGGTATAAATGTTAACTACTTTCAAACCATTCACTTTGCCCACTGTTTACCGTGACGCACCGGCCATCGTTATTTTATCCTATCCGAGGCTAATGTATATGCAAAACTACCTTCATTTAAATATTTTTCATCATACCCAGTGAACCAAGAGAGGTTCAAGGCTCACCGTCTAATTCTTGTTATCAGGCCAACCCCGGAACAATTTCGCTTATAACAACACCTTCTATAATTAAGCTTGGTTCAACTTCCTTTCACGTCTGCCTTCTAATATTAAATTTCCGTTTTCAACTACCTAAAATTAAAATTTTCACAACGCTTCGCGGCGTCACATCGGTGGCTATCATAACAGAGTCATCGCCATCGTCTTCGGTTCGTTGAAACGCTGAATTAAATAATTTTTAACATCTTGTCCTCTCTAAGGGCCAACGCCTTTATTTCTGGGTTTATCAGGCAAAACCGTAACAATTTCGCTTAATATCAAACACCTCCTATAACGTTAAAATCCACTTTGAAAATGCTACGCAGATTCGCATAAAAATGGGGTATATTTTTTCGACACGCATAAAAATGAGGGTACCTTTATTTTTTCGTCATTTCAGCCGACCCCCCACTCAAAAATCTTCGGCGACGCCCCTGCACGACTGACCAATCACTATCGAGACCTGCTCAAGAGTGATTGGTCAATACTAGCTGATAGCCAAATAGACGAAGCTTATGAGCAGATCCGATAAGCACGGCCAAAATGCGGAGGCTGCTCGCAATTATTGTCACACTTTTTACCAGCGTTGAAGGAGCGGAGTGGACCCTCTGGGCTAGGTGATTCGATACTCCTCAAGGTCACCCGTCGGTCTGGCCGCAGCCGCAGCGGTGTCAAATAAAAACTGTGCGTCGCTGTGCCTCTGGCTGAGCAGGTAAATAAGGGCTCGGGTTCGGTCGGTCGGTCCGCAGCTGCAGCCGCAAGGTGTGCACCGCACGCCGCCGCGCCGCCGCCTGAGCAGATAACAAAGCCAGCTCCGGCTCCGTCGGGCCGCTGCTCAAGGTCAGAGCCAGTCGGGCCGCTGCCGGTCCACCACGCACACCTCTGTGGGGCCGTGGCACTGTCAGCTGCCGGCGACTGGGCAGGTAGACTCCCGGCACCCGTCAGTCGTGTGACCACCGCGCTGAGCTCAGCACTCACACTGCTCGCTGTGTTCTACCCGGCTCGGCTCGGCGTCGGCGTTACCTTACGGTGCGGCATGGGGTGGTGACGCGCGGTGGTGCTGCGGCGGTGGTGACGCGAGGTGGTGACACGAGGTGGTGACACGAGCTGGTGACGCGCGGTGGTGACACGCGGTGGTGACACGAGCTGGTGTCACTATGGCCGAGGACGCGTCGTTCGAGCAGTTGCTGTCGCTGGTGGGAGGGGAGGGCGCGTGGCAGCGTCGGCTGCTGGCCCGCTGCTCGCTGGCCGCCCTGCTGATGGGGCTGCACAGCCTGGCCACCGTGGTACAGGCGGCCACACCCCGACACTGGTGCGCGCTGCCCGCCGAGCTGAGCCAGTTCCAGCTGACCCCGGACCAGTACGTGCCGCTCGTCTCTGCGCCGGACGGCCGCCAGCTGCCGCTCTCCTGCAACATGTTCAACCTCAGCGTGACAGCCGACGGCGCGCTGCACAACAGCTCCGGTCTCGTGCCCTGCGCCCAGTTCGAGTTCGACACGGCGGAGTACGGCCGCACGGCCGTCGTCGCGTGGCAGCTGGTGTGCGCGCGCTCCATGCTGGTGGCCGCCGTGCAGTCGTCCTTCATGCTGGCCGTGCTGGTCGGCTTCCTGCTGTCGGGCCTGCTGAGTGACCTGTACGGTCGGCGCTCGGTCGCCTTGTGGTCTGGCCTGCTGACGCCGCTGGCCAGCCTGGCCGTGGCCGCTGCGCCCTCACTGGAGGCCTTCATCGTGCTGCGGGCGCTGCTGGGCCTGACTCTGCCCGGCCTGTTCGGCAGTCTGATGGTGCTCTGTCTGGAGACGGTCGGTCCGTCGGCGCGCGGCGTCTACGGCATCCTGTTTCAGGTGCCGGTCGACCTGGGGCTGGTGCTGACGGCGGTCGCCGGGCTCGTTACGACCAGCTGGTGGCAGCTGCAGCTGGTTCTGTCCGTGCCGGCGCTGCTGCTGCCGCTGCTGCTGTGCACGCTGCCCGAGTCACCGCGCTGGCTGCTGAGCCGTGGTCGGCTGCGTGAGGCCGCCGCCGTGCTGGAGCTGATGGCGGCCGGGAACGGAAGGACGCCACCGCCGCGCGCCGAGCTGCTGCGCCGGCTGGACGCCTGCCACCAGTCGGAGCAGTCCGCCCTGCTCGGCGCCGCTGCCGCTGCGAAGAAGCGCCGCTGCTGCGCTGCCTGCACGTCCGACCTCCTGCAGCTGTTCGCCACGCCGCGCATGCGCGCCATCAGCTTGGCCTGCTTCTGGTGTCTGTTCGTGGACGGCCTGGTGTCGTACGGCATCGTGGAGGACGCGCCGCAGCTGGGCGGCAACGCCTACACGGCCCTGCTGCTGTCCGGCGGCGTCGGTCTGCTGGCCAACGCGGCGTGCGTGCTGCTGGGCGGGGCGCTGGGCCGCCGGCCGACCGTCATCGCCGCCCAGCTGGTGACGGCGCTGGTCAGCCTGGCGCTGCTGGCCGTGCCCGCGTCGGCCGACTGGGCGCTGCTGGCGCTGGCGATGGCCGCGCGCTGCACCGTCTCCGCCGGCCTGAATGTGCTGGCCTTCTACTCGGCCGAACTGTTCCCCACGACGATCCGCAGCACCGGCTTCAGCGTGGGCGCCACAGTCAGCCGGCTGGGGGCCGTCCTGGCGCCCGTGGTGGTGTCCATGGCCGGCAGGGCGTACTGGGGCGCCCCCGCTGCCGCGTTCGGAGTCTGCGCGCTAGCGGCCGGAGCAGCGGCCGTGTGTCTGCCGGAGACGCGAGGCAGGCGGCTGCCGGAGACTGTCCAAGATGTGGAGGCCGAGTGAAAGAGACGGTTTCAAACTATCCATCTGACCCACTTGCGAGCGAGTTGCGAGTTGAGAGACGGAGACGGAGACGGAGACTTCAGTTGCGTCTCAGCACTCAGCAGTACGGGGTTTGCTGTGGCCACTCCTATTGCATTGCCTCCATGTAGAAAAGACATCTGCTTCATTGAATGCTGACTTCCTCCACTGGTGGATCCAGGGGGAGGGGCATCAGGGGAATGCCTTCCCCAACTTCCAAAATCGGCGTATATTTACACATTTTCTGCTGTGTGTAGAAGGACATCTACGCAACTTTTACCAAGAAAACTTTTTCAAACGTTTAGCAACGCATAAGGGAGTGAAATCCGATGAGTTTTATGGAATTTTGCAAAGCCTTTTTATGGTGATGCCCTTCCCCTCAAGCCACCACAAACCGCCGCTCTAGATCCGCCAGTGACTTCCTCCTTTCTTGGAAAAGCTAGTCTCCGACTTGTAAATATCTTCAAAATGTTCTTAAGTCAGAACAGCCAAACCTCATCCTTATTTTCGTTATGAACGCATTGCTCTTGATGGGTCTATTTCGGTTCAATTTCTAACTCAAACTTTTACAATAGTATTTACCAAAATAATCGCTATTTTCAAACTTAACCTACCCTAAACGATTCATCATATCTATGTAGAAATTCATCAAATACTTATGTACAGCACTCGGTGGAAGTCGCTATATTACATTGCTGCAACTCGCACTGCAAGCTCGTGCCACGGGTGGAGTTTCTGTAGGGGTAAAAGCCAGGAGCGCCAAAACCTTCCGAAAGTGTGGGGGGGGGGGCGGAGGCATTCTGAAGTCGATTCTTTCCATGCAACGCCATAGGCGTAACGTTAAAATATGAAAATGCTTGGGCGGCTGCCCCCTGCCCCCACCCCCCCCCCCCGGTTTCTGCGTCCTTGGTAAAAGCTGTACGGGGAGACTTCGCTAAGCCCCACGCGTTATCACATATACCTTATATAGACACTCATAACTTCGGGCTCCACATAAGCGCGTAGCCGTATAACCGCTAGGCCTGGCTCCGAACGCTGGTCACTGGTCACATACCTTATATAACAACTCACATAACTTCGGGCTTCACATTTCCTATCCAGATGGTAGGGCCACATTCCGACCATCTAAAAAGGACTTGGTGTTTTGCTCCACAAAGTTTTGCCAGATTTGAAGGTTCCCAGGTTAAAATGATAATTTGTCACCTCAACCATTGAAACAACTAGTCAATATTACATTTTTCCCACCAACTTTTAAAAAAGATCCATCCATGGCTCGTCACCTCGTGTGGACGATTCACGGACTCGGAAATATTTGCTTTGTACTTCACATTTTTAGACCCTAAAGGCAAAATAGAATACGTCTCTAAAAAATTACTGCATATATAGACTCCTCAAAATGAATCGTTCCTCAGATTGGCTGGTCCAGAACAGTGGTTGGGGGGCACGGTTGTTTGGGGGGGATGAAAGCCTCTCAAAATTATGATAACTCGTCGGATTCCACTTGCTTATTGCTTATGCCACTAGCTGATTTAAAAAACTTCCTATAACAAAAGTTGATTAGTTTTTATTTTATATCAGAAAATGCGTCAAACTTGCTCCGATTTCAGGCATTTTTTGGGATACATCATGGCCGGATTCCCCCCCCCCCCTCTGGATCGGCCAGTGGTTACTCAGACGTTCTTATTCGGATTCCTACATCATACAAATCTCTATTGTATTTACCTTACAAAATTGTTGTCACCCCGCACACTAGCCAGTAACCACCTTGTTCGCTGTGTCGCGACTCACGAGCAATATTGGTCGCGATTGAATATGTGTGAATGTTTGCACTATGGCCTTGTATGAGTGCAGTTTAAGTGGCGTTGCGTTAGCTCAAACCCATAAATGTGCAATGTGCATGTGCATAAATAAATGTGATATACCTACCCATAAATGTGTTTATGTGTGTTCATTGGTGTGCACGTGGTGGATATAAATACATATTTGGATGTGCAGTGAATGCAGTGAATATTGCAGCTACCGGCAGGGACGTATTTAGGGGGCACTGCACAATGGTTCGCCCCCTTGGGCGCCGAAGGCACCTTCATGCGCCGCCGGCGCCCTCATACACCGAAGAAATACGGCTCACATTCAGCGAAGGGCGCCAAGGCTCCCTTCGCTGAATGTGAGGCGCGCTCCGGCTGAATTTCAGGCGCGTTCCACTGAATGTAAGGTGAGCTCCAATACGTTTATGAAGGCGCCCTCCCACATACCTCTAAAGGCGACCTCCGATTCACCTACATAGGCGCCCACCCACATACCTCCAAAGGCGTCCGCCGTCCTCCCAAGTCCCACATACCTTCAAAGCGCCCTCCCAAATACTTCAGATGCGCCCTTCGAAACACCTTTAAGTTGCGCCAATTCCAAGAGTCATACTCACATGGAGTCTGGCAAACCATGATCTCGTAATCCTAGAGCAATAGTACAGATCACTTTTACATATCGCTGCTACAATGCTGTTGTTGCTATCATCAATTCTTCTCAATAATTTATATATTAATTTCCGAATCACAGATTCACACGATAGGACCCTAAAGAACGCACATCCACATGTAGCACTTGTACTCTCAAATTTTGACAAAACAATTACTCGCTTCAGGATGTTGTGGTAACTCACAACACAACGCTTCATCGTGTTTTTCCTAAAATTCCACCACAGCTGTGCACAATACATGGGCGAACAATGAGTTTAAAACAGGTTTAACTTAATATCGATGGTACACATAGTCATCATCAGACATATCCTCATTTTTAATGTGACCAAGATATTTAACATTTTCTACTTTTTTAATTGGAACCGACCCCAGCTTAAAAGTTGGCACCTTGACATCACTCATGCATTTTGACTTACAACTCATTGTAACACTTTTTTCGACATTATACTTAATGTCATTTGCTAAGCCAAATTCATAACAGATGTCTAACAGTTTCTGCTGTCCCCCACTCGATGGAGCAATCAATACTATGTCATCGGCATACATTAAATGATTGACCAGTTTCCCACCAACAATACAACCTATATTACACTGGTTCAAGACCACGTACTCAGCTCATCCATAGGTATATACATTAAACAAGAATGGGGATAAAATATGACATTGATAGGGACGTCACATGTTGGCTTTGTGGCTGTAATTGTTTAAATGTAAAATATTGCGCATAGGCAGATCCAGGTAAACAACGTGGGGGCACCATGTGCGGAACGCCTTTTATTATCTTACTAGTTTGCATTTTTAAGTTAGGCCTAATTTGACGGAGGATATTGCCTCCCATTTTATGTAACTGAGTGCGCCTCTGCCCTAAAATATGTATAATCCAGATATGCATGGTGTATATACAGCGGTGTCAATTTATGAAAATGATTGGGGGCTCTAATGCTAACTTTATAGATTTTAACTCCATTCTTACCATGCAATGCCATAAACCTTATGTTAAAATGTAAAATCATTGGGGGGCCCGGGTCCCCCCCCCCAATAGTATACAAATCGACACCGGTGTGTATGAGCAGTGGCATAGTTTCTGACGCCTTTATTCCACCGCAAACTACGAAGGAAGTGTGCGCCGCACAACCGCATTCGTAACGACCTCCCAAAAACATAAGCCTTGAGCCGTCTCTGCCTAGCCGATTTTTTTTTTGACACAACACGCGTCATTCAATTTAAGGTAAAGTCCGAAAGTTTCAAGTCGCTAGGCGTAATGGTTTAGATGCAGCAGGCGAAAAACTACCGGGGGGCAGAATTTGCCCCGCAGGGAATATGGTTAAATTAGAAGCTGTAAAGGAGGAACAGTGTGATATGCGGGAAAAGGCGGGAGACGAATTCCTGCAAAAATGGGGAAACGTGTCGACAATTTGTTCAACCCTAAGGGCACCATAGCCTCTTGAGTCAACCTTTTCACTCCACCTACCTCGTCCCTATCTTACCGCCTGTTTGCCGAGCGCCTCGGTCGCTGCGGAGTATCGGCTGGGCTGTCGCGGGCGGCACGTCGGCGCGCTCGCTGTCTAGTTCCGGCGGTCTGACCTGCCCGCCCGTTTCGCCTCGTCTTTTTGCTGCCGCCGTCGCTGCCCCCATGCCGCCGCCGCTCCTGCAGACGCCGGCGGTTTCGACGCTGAAACCACTGTTGCATTGTGACTTATGCCCCAAATTTATGTTATAACTGTCGCACATTACTAGCACCTAAATGATGAATGATGATCCCCATGGTGATCGGTCTGTTTAAATGAATGTGAACATGGGCGTAGGAGCCGGGGGGCAGGGGGGCAACTGCCCCCCAACATTTTCGGATTTTAGCATTACGCCTATGGACGTTGCATGGAAAGAATCGACTTCAAAATGCCTTTTGCCCTCCCAACTTCAAATGAGTTCCCACGCCCCTGAATGTGAACGTGTCATGTTGTACCTAGCTCATACTCGTATAAGAGTTTGTTGTGTGTCTCCGCCACCGGGAGCATTTTTGCGTTTTGGCGAGAAGCTGATGTTTGTCTGTTGTTAGCGCTGCGCCGGTTGCGACCCGCTAGCGTTTGCGTTGTGGCAATGCTACAGGCACATAGTGTGTAATGAATTATGGCAATGTGGAATAAATGACATGCTTCTGAAGAAAAAAAAACATCGAATATGTCGCTGGCGAACTCTATTTGCGTCTAGACGCCAAGCTATAATATGTAGGATGCAACTGATTTTACCATGTTACTAAACACCTAAAACTATATTTGAACACTGATTTTCATTTAAATCCAAGGGGTCCGCTAAATCTTGAATCTGTCGCTGGCGAACTCTATTGACGTCTATACCCCAAACTATCGTATGTAGAGTGAAACGGATTTTACCATGTTAATCTACGCCTGGTACTCAGAACTCTATCTGGAAACCGATTTTCATGGAAATATAAGAGATCTGCCAAAGCTTGAATCTTTCGCTGGCAAACTCTATTAACATCTGAGTGTGTGTGTGTGGGGGGGGGGGTGCAGACGCAGAACTATCATATGTAGGGTGGATCAGATTTCATTATGTAAATTTCACCATGTTAAAATACGCCTGAAACTCTGTCTGGATACCGATATTCATGGAAATCTAAGGGTTCACCAAATCTTGAATGTGTCGCTGGCGAACTCTATTGGCGTCTGGACGCCAAACAAGCTATCATATTTAGGGTGCAAGGGATTTAACCCTATTAATCTACACCTGCAAGTATATCTAGAAACCGATTTTCATTGAAATTTAAGGGTTCACCAAATCTCGAATCTGTCGCTGGTGAACTCTGTCAGCGTCTTGACGACAAACTATTATATAAAGGGTTAACCCACACCCAGACAGGGCAGGTTTCACTGAGTGTCAGGGCAGGGTTCACTGCGTGTCAGGGCAGTCAAGGCAGGTTTCACTGCGTGTCAGGGCAGGGTTCACTGCGTGACAGGGCAGGGTTCACTGCGTGTGAGGGCAGGGTTCACTGCTTGTCAGGGCAGGGTTCACTGCGTGTCAGGGCAGGGTTCACTGCGTGTCAGGGCAGGGTTCACTGCGTTGTCAGGGCAGGGTTTTCACTGCTTGTCAGGGCAAGGGTTCACGTGCGTGTCGGGCAGGGTTCCACTGCGTGTAGGGCAGGGTTCACTGCGTGTCAGGGCAGGGTTCACTGCTTGTCAGGGCAGTTCACTGCGTGTCAGGGCATCAAGCAGGTTTCACTGCGTGTTCGGGCAGTCAAGGCAGGTTTCATGCGTGTCAGGGCCAGGTTTCACTGCGTGTGAGTGCAGGGTTCACTGCGTGACAGAGCAGGGTTCACTTGCGTGTCAGGCAAGGGTTTCACTTGCGTGTCCAAGGGCAGGGTTCACTGCGTGTCAGGGCAGGGTTCAATGCCGTGGTCTAGGACAGGTTCACTGAGTGGGTGAGGGCGAGGTTCACCTGCGAGTGAGGCAGGTTCACGCGTGTCAAGGACAAAGGGTTTCACTTTTGCGTGGTCAAGGGCACGGTTCACCTGCGTGGTCAAGGGCACAGGTTTCACTGCGTTGTCAGGGCAGGGTTCAACTGCGGTGTAAGGGAAGGGTTCATGCGTGGTGAGGGCAGGGTTTTCACTGCGTGGCAGGGCAGGGTTCACTGCGTGTCAGGACAACGTTCACTGGGTGTCAGGGAGGTTCCACGCGTGTCCAAGGGGCAGGGTTTCTGCGTGTCAGGGCAGGGTTCCACTGCGTGTCCAGGGCAGGGTTCACTGCGTGTCAGGGCGGGTTCAACTGCGTGGTTCAGGGCAGGGTTCACTGGTGTCAGGGGCATCGCGGTGTTCCCTGCGTGTGAGGGCAGGGTTCACTGCGTGTGAGGGGCAGGGTTTCACTGCGTGTCAGGCAGGGTTCATGCGTGTCAGGGCAAGGGTTCACTGCGTGGTCAGGAAGGGTTTCACTGCGTGTGAGGGCAAGGGTTCACTGCGTGTCCGGGCAGGGTTCACTGCGTGTCCGGGCAGGGTTCACTGCGTGTCCGGGCAGGGTTCACTGCGAGTCAGGGCAGGGTTCACTGCGTGTCAGGGCAGGGTTCACTGCGTGTCCGGGCAGGGTTCACTGCGTGTCAGGGCAGGATTCACTGCGTGTCCGGGCAGGGTTCACTGCGTGTCAGGGCAGGGTTCACTGCGTGACAGGACAGGGTTCACTGCGTGTCAGGACAGGGTTCACTGCGTGTCCGGGCACAGGGGGTACGATCCCCTCGGCGTTTCGCCCCCAACTGAGCTGGAGCTTCGATTAAAAAACGAGCGTGCTTCTTGTGATTAAATGAAGCCACTAACACCAGATTTGAGGGGCATGGGTCAATAGGTGACTTCAGAGGTCATGGCAATGACCCAAATGTCATAAAATCGAAAATGTGTGAAAATTGAATTCTGATCGAGCCAAAATGGTGAAAGAACATCTCAGTATGCTTAATACATTCCGAATTTGAAATCAGTGTCACAAAATGACCTAGAACCGGCAAAATTCCAAAAAGGTCGTGTCAGGTCATCTAAGGTCAGTGACCTCGATTGACCTGTGGAAGTGCTTGACCTTAGTGGAAAATATAATTACGTAAAATGGATTCCAGATTTGAAATCAGCGTCGCAAACTGTCTTAGAAACGGCCAGAAGACAAAGCAAAGTCATCTGAAGTCATTGGAGGTCAGTGGCCTCGTTTGACCTCAAAAAAGGTCAGCCGAGATCACAATCTCAGCAAAAGCCACAGCTGTCACCTGAAAACACCTTTGCATATGCTCCTGAATAACGAACACTCGGAAACTACACATGTAACCAGGATAGATTATATGAGACGCCAGTTGCGCCTGACATGACCTTAAGAAACAGGTCATAGGTCACGGGTCATGAAAGTTGTAAGTTCGAAATTTTCAGAGTATGTGTCAAATTGTTAAAATGTAAGGGATACGGATAGTTTTATTGCGTTCGGTTGATAGGTACGTGAGTTATTTTGGAAAAACTGAGGGGAGCATCTGCATAGGGTCGACACTCGACAACGAACCCTCCTACCCGGGCGAAGTCAACCCGCGCGGCGTAGGGGGAGGGGTAAATACTACCTCCCCCTCCTGGATTTTCTCAATAACTTGAAAAATATAACAGATAGCGACGTCAAGTTTTAGGTACCTTATTCAGAATCAATTTAACGTCTTTCTATAAAAAATCATCTAAAATGAATCAGAACTACGGGAGATAATAACGTTTTGATGACGTCATGTCATGCCATTTCGGGAGGAAAAACGATAAATGTCTGATAAATCGTAGAAAATACAGTTTAACCTATTCCTGGAGGAATGAAAAGTTTTCGAATCTGTCGAGGGGAGCTTATTCGGCCCCCTTCAGATCTCGGCTGCCATAAGAGCCTAGAATCACGAAACTTGGTATGTGGTTAGGGTCGACAACGAACTTTATTTTGTGAAATTTTGGTGACCTTGGGTCACTATCTTCAAGGTCAAATGACGTCATCAAAAGTAATATTTGACAAAATATTATTTTTTAGGAAACCCTGCCATTATCTCGGAAACCATGGCACTAGGAGAAATAAGAAAATGTACTGTAGAGCAGTTTTAATTGTCTTTTGCCATCATGGCATCAGAAGTGGCCTCAGCTCAATGGTTTGGGCTGAGAGGTCAACAAATGATAAAAGACTTGTTTTTAAGCCAAAGATTGTTCGTCACTAACTTTTTATCTAAAACATATAAAGTAATTATTTTGATACCATCGTGTTTTTCTCGTCATTGCGACTCGAATCATGTCATATTGTCAAATCAAAAATTTGACCCAGGGTCAAGGTCAAGGTCAAGGTGACATAAGTCGGTCAAGCTGCATATCAAACGATGCGTATTGACGAGACAAACGTTTGGAGACTAGTTGCGAGTCTATGGTGATTCTGTCATGAGTTATTGATAAAAAAGTGTTCGTGACCTTGAATGACCTTTTAATAGGTCACTGACTAAAAATTGCATCCTGGTCATCGATGTTACATGGAACGAGATTTTGCAATGGGTGGAAACCCGGACATTAGAATGAATATGGTCGAATTGGAGTTTTATATTATTAGCTCGGATGTGTTCGGATATGGTGCACGTGTATTCATAAACTATTTTTCTCTCAGAATATTAGCACACAGTGGACGAGAATCACGGCCGATCTTAGACGGAATAGCCATGGATAGAGATTTCGTATGCATAGCCAGTTAGTAGTATGCTACGAGAGGGGCTTAGATTGGTAATTATATCCGCTGAATCCGCGAATACTAGCACGGGTTTGCTCCGTTTCGATAATCCGACGGGACGGGTGAAATCGACGTGTTACACTGTGGAGACCGTAGATGTCTACCCGCAGGCTTTTACCTGAGACATTAAAATAGTCCTTAAAAAAGCAGTGCGCAGAGCGTGCGAGATACAGAGAATCTACGGTATAACAATGCGGTAGAGTGGAAAAACATATGTAAATAAAAATATCTGATCGACAGAAAGTGAGAGGCCTACATCCCTCGGTGGTCAACCAAAATTATTATGCATTGTTGTTCCTCCGTGCTCGCTCATTTATCAACATACCTGGATTATTAACCATGCGTAAATTTTATGCCCCTAAAAGACGGGTTATGCGAGCGATTCGTGTTATGATAATGGTTTATTTTACTCGAACTTGGACAGCGCTAACAAGTTATCAATAGCAACAAGCAGCGGGCGTTACCGCATACTAGAAGTCTTGCCAATGCTTCGAAAATACCGATGCGCTAGAGATTTGGCAGATCGTCTGTTTGATGTCGAATATGATAACACGATAGAATTAAATTATCACAAGGCGTGCTATCGCCGTTTTACGATAAAAAACGTAACCAGCGAGAAAAAAAAACGAATGACAAGACCACGAGAGAGTGCAGCCTCGACCGATGCACTTTTTGCCAGGTTGAGAAGAAAGAGAACCTAAGTCAAGTCAAAACTAAGGATACTGCAGACCGCGTCAAACAAGGATATCAAACGCACTCAACCATGTCCCGGCGCATCCCTAACTACATGGATCCTGTAGCTGCGGGTGTTAAATACCACGTCGCTTGTTACACGCATTTCCTTCGAACGTCATGGACTTCAGCGGCACCTAAACAGTAAACAGAATCAAGATCCGGCAGAAGAAGGCAATGGCGCAGATCACCACAGAAATGAAGAAGCAGGCGGGTGAGGTCCTGCCAAACGTCGTGAAGCTCGAGGACGTATGGGCTAGATTCAGGGCCATATGTGAAAAATGGACGTTTGCATTCCAGCGTCCTTTGCATCCAGACGAGCAACATTCACCGAAAAACTAAAATTGGAGCTGAGTGGCATCTAATCATTTGTTGTAGTCCGAAAAGAGGGCACAATACTCATCCCATGTAAACACGTGACTGTGATCTGTGAAACACGTGATCCAGCAATCCAAATCAGTGCGAATCCAAAATGTCCGAAGAACTTTACAAACAGATTGCTGAAGAGGCGCTTAAGATTCGCAACGACATCATTCAGTGTCCGAGTCACCAAGGCCTGGAGGTGGAATGCAGAGAGTGGGAGGAAGTGCCTGCAGCCAGCTCTCTGCAGTCCTTTGCCAACATCTTCAGTGTAATGCTCAGTGACAACCGTACAGCTGAGGCCGGCAACAGTGGGCGTCAGTCCTATCAGTCGCGCAGGATAGTAGTAATTCTGTTCTAACAAAAGACGCCGCTGGACGCCGAAGACACTGAGATCGCCTGCACGGTTCACCAAGAACGAGGTCCAAGAAGGCTGGTGACAATGCTGAACAACCAGGCCATTGCTTTGAGTTTAAGCAGCATCATAACCTGTTGAAGACAGGCAGGCCGAGGCGGTCTTGTCATTAGACCAAGAGTACAGACGCAGTATCCACGAACCTGGTTCCCGTGGGATATGTTTATTCTAGCTTTCGTCTCGTCGAGATAGACTGATGATTAGTAATGGATGAAACGCTGGACGGCAAAAACTCCTTCCATGCCACACAGGTATGTAATATTGCAATACCCATGCTATTGATGTATAATGTATTTGCTATAATAGCTAAGCACATCTAGTACGCACTACCGAGTGCCAAATATTAAGATGTTAGATGTGTTACAACATCTATGCATAACTAGACAGTAGACAGGCATAAAATGACCCAGTATGACAAGCATGCACCCACAGCAGGAGTGTTGGACGCTTTCGTTCAAGTACATATTCATCGCGCGAACTTTGCTAAGCGCCACAATGTTTTGTTGGCTGTGTGATGCTGCGCCGCATGGCACACCGCTACCTGTATGATGCTGCGCCGCATGACGTGCCGCGGCCTGTGTGATGCTGCACCGCAAGCACATATACTCTCCATTTCAGATGGCTGCTTGGTAGAGGCAACTCGCCACCTAATCGTGCCTTTTCAGCGACATCAGCCATCAAGGAGCACGGTCGCTGAAAGGTGCAGGCATCCTGGAACTCTCCTGGCCTCTGGCATTAGTAGACACCAGGTGACGCGGTATTCGCTGCTCGCTTGCCTTTACGTTGTGCAGCAGTTTCCAAAACGCGCGCTTGAGGGAAGTGGTGCGAAGGAACTATGCGCTACCTGCTTGCTGCGGCAAACCATGAAGAAGAAAAGTGGGAAGGGTGGACATCTTCAACGCGGCCAAACAACCTGACCTGCACGAGAGATCCACCGTGGGCCGGATCGCTCATCAACGCACCGCACACGACATAATCACTCCTGACTACGGTGGTTTCATCGGTGCCGTTTGCCGTCGCCAAATCAGCTGCGTCAAAAGTACGGTCGTTCTCAGTCGACGAAGCCTCTTTATCCCGGCCGATACGACGTGCTTGTGGCTATTGCACCCCCCGGAAGAACGCCCGGCTGACAGGGATTTCATACCAGGACTGGCACAGCAAGCAAGGACCAGATATACAATCGCGTTCACATACTGCACGAAATGCTATCGCCTGCAGTCACCGAGGGACTGATCGCCTTCCATGCCATGACCGGATGCGACACTACGTCTTACTTCTACAGGAAAGGCAAGAAAACGTCACTTCAGGTGTTTCAGCACCAGCCAAATCTGCTGAGGAACATTGGCCAGACGGAAGGCTCGGTGCACTCAGAGACGTACGTGGAGGCGGAAAAGTTTGTGTGTGGCTTGTATGGGCTCCCCGAGCTTGGTCAAGTGAGCAGCGTGCGTGCATCTCTTTTCCGCCAGGAAAAGACAGTTGATTGCTGCCACAACGTCGGATGCAAGCTCAGGTATCACGTCGATCGATGCACTATCAGGCTTTATCGTCTGGCAGCAGGCGCTGGAGTTATGCCCACGACTGCTCCTGCGGATGGCTGGCAGTCTAGCTGAGGGCAATATCATGATCCAATCCTGACAAGTCTGCCGAAAACTCATCCAATGTCTTGAATAAAATCATCAGCTGCACGCGCCGGAAATGGCTGCGGTGGCGGGCGTTGTCGGCTGCCGAGGCACGCTGGCTTGAGCAACTGCTAGCTGTGCGTCCGGTCAGTGCGGTCCGAGGTGTGAGAGTGGTGTTGTCCTCAGATTGTGCCCTTGATCCCGCCGGCCGTTCCTGTGCGAGGGGAGGCGACGGATGGAGTAGAGTCATAGGAAGGAGCCATGCTGAACGCGGAGCACCTGTGTTAACCTGGTCGGCCGTAGATGTCCAGGTGCAGGTCGCTCATGTGATGCGGCATCGGACATAGGCGATCCAGAAAGTGTGATTTTGTACAGTTGGTGGGGCAAATCCCGAAAAGTTAGTGCATAATCTGAAAACTTCATCGGATTTCGCTTGTTTAATGTATACATAACTGGATTTAAAAACACTTCTCTTGTAAAAGTTGCTTTAAGTTTTACGACAAACTCAGGAAATGTGTTCAAATTTGCGCCGATTTTGGTGGTTTTGGGGGGCATGCTGGGCCCCTTTGCCCCCCCCCCTGATCCGGCCCTTGATGTATCGGACGTTCCGTCAGACGGACATTGCGTATTCGACAGTTAGGTGATGCGGGACACCTCACTATTGTTTAAAATGTGCCTAGTTGGCATGATTCAGTGATTTGAGCGGTCAATATAGCCTAGAAGAACCCCACCCAGTATATGGTTACAGTAGGATGGGGGCTCGCGGACGTCGGCAGCTAGACAGCTAGCGCCGCGGAGAACATATCACTGAGTTATGCTGTCAGTGATGTGGCGCCTGGGTCTTGTGCCGACCATTTGGAAATCATGCATAAATATACCAGATATGTATCATGCAACTTGTCTTTTAAGCCGGTATCGTTTACCATGAGGTTGCGTAATCTGCACGATTCCGTCCCACTCATCTTATCGGTAGATGATGTGCACAAAATAATCAAGAGGTCGACTCGCCCTAGAGGCCAAATGACTAACTAACTTATTGTAAGATGTAGCGCAATTTAATTGATACATTTCTGTCTCCGTGCAACCAATACATTCGACTGACTGAATCAATTTTAGTCGACCTGTGACTTAGTGCGCCTGCCACGCGCACTTCGTTACCTTTCTCCCACTTACATCAACCCTCACACTCATGGAAGTTTAAGACAGCCTTAGGTGACACAACTGACTTACCGACATTCTCAGCCACCGTCACCATTGGGAACGAAACATCAATGGATCAAGGGCATACATTTGTAATAAATTCGAGTGTCTTGAAAAGAGAAGATGCCATAGCAAAGAGGAGGCGTCTCTTATCAAGCACATATCTGCAGTCTGCACACAACCTGGTGCCGATTTGAGTCTCCTGCCATCGAATTATCTAACCTCTCAATGTGTGAACTAGATAAACCTAATCATCTTAGGCATCGTACGCTAGCATTAGGCCACGTGAGAATGCACGTGCAGCGGGAGAGAACACATGTTTACACCAATGGTTTAATACAGCCCGATCACTAGGGGTAGTAAACGTCACCCCGTGAATAATTTTGAAGCTAGGCATGCCTTGAACTGAGCACATGTGCATATTTTCTTGAATAGGGGCGAATGACGGGGGTCATTTGCACGAGCGATTTCACCCGGTGCCCGTCGGATTTCGAACGGGCTCCGGTCAGATTCGGATTCAGCGCATATTAATTACCCATAATCCGTCGTCCTTTCACTTGTACCCAAAAATGCCTTATTCCGTCTAAAATCGGCCTAGTTTCCCCAGTCATATTGAAAGGTAAGCATTTGACCTGACATCAGGTCATCAAATATTTAGATATCAACCTGAAACTTGTAAACATATTGATTGGCATGTTTTCTCTTACATATATTCCGGGTTTATGCAACCTCATGAAAATAAAGAAACTTGTATTAATTTGAGAAGAAAAAAAAAGTTTTGAAAAAATTCGGGATTTCAAAATTCAAAACTTTGAAATTTTGAGACAGTCATCTAAAAGAGCAACCAATATTCAACCGAATCTGTTTTTTCAAACACTTCCCTTCAACACACAACTCTCCACGAATGCTTAACCATGCAAAGATTTTGTGTCAAAACGGCCAAACACGACTTTCAAAAAACTGTCTTGGACCCCCTCCTAATGGTTTGATTTTGAAAACCACACTATTCGATGCGCAGTGAAATGTTAGGAAAAGTCAGCAAGTTTGAAGATTCTGAGTTGAGTTATGAATGAACTGTACGCGAAAAACCTCAAGGGGGCCGATTCGACCCCCCCCCGACAGTAATAGGGTTAAAATCAAATTGCCAACGTAAATCTGAAAAGGAAGGAACTTTGAATTGTCTACTAAATGGAAATCTCGGATTTCCAAAACTTTAGGGCTTTCACCCTCAAAAAAAAAAAAAAAAAAAAAAATCCCACAAAATCACAATTTGTCAAGGTATTAAAAAAACGGAATACTCATCGACACTTTTAACCCTGTCGTTTCGAGCGTCCTTGCGATTATTTGTGCTGGTTTGGAATAGGGAAT